>JASDQU010739699.1:206128-277030 GCA_032191745.1 Picea mariana | reverse complement strand
CATCCTGATAAAGGAGAAATAACTACTCCCAAGGTTACCAAATAACAGGAAAGGGTTCAAGCCTTCAAGCATGACATAAGATTTAAACTTCCACCCATTTGGTTACACCACCCTACAAAAGGATTATCCCCAAGAAAAGACTCAAAAGATGGAAAATATACACTTCTTAAAAAGGGGCTTTATGGAGGAATATTCCCCCTAACCCATATAAATCCTTTCAAAGGAGTCAAAGAACTCCCCAAATTGAAACTAAGGTAGAGATGGTTGGGACATGAGTCCTTCCCATCGTTAGCATCCCAAATGAAAAGGAACCATAAACAAAGGATGAATATGGTGTAGCACTCATGTATTGAGTGGAACCAATTAGTAATGGTACGAAGATAATAGTTGATGCCATTGTCACAGGCTAGGTAGTTCCCGTTGTTTGGGTAATTGAACGAGGAGGTGAAACTCCTCCTCCAATAATGGTCAATGTGGCAGTATGAGGACCCCTAGACCCTGAAACATTATCAGTACTATGAAAATTGGATGTTGGCACACAGTCTATAAAACCCTAGATTCAAGTTATTCAACCAACAAAACCTGTTTAGATATCGACCCTTTCTGCATCACCTACATGCAAGTAAATTCTCACCTAAAGCATCTACTGGGGCTGCAAGAACCAATTTTATGTAGAGATGAGGGGATGTGAGGCTATCAACATAACCATTAATACTTATTCACCCTGTGGCCATTATCCTTATTTAACCTCCTTTTATCAGTCAAAAAACCCTATATGTGGATTTCATTAACTAACATATCATTACTTTTACCATTACAGTTGTGCAACATTAACCCATCAAAGATTCATTCAGTACTCTAAACCCTAGTGTGCACAAATCGTGTAACATAGATCGCAACATAACCAACCCACTAAATCATTCATTATTATTGTGCACCAACCATATCTTAAATAGATATATACTAATCATGAATAAACATAACATCCATGAATTATCACATCAAAACACACATTAGACATAGGAATTTAATGTGGTTCACCCAATCCTTAGGCTACATCCACAATGTATGGCTTCTTATATTACTCTTCATGCAGTAATCATCTCAGGCCTATGCACTGCGCTTACAAAAGATACAGCATATGGTAATCCCCAAAACTTCTTAGTGGTTGTGAATTGTGAGCCTATCTCTGCAACTTCTCATATATGCTCCTATCCCCAAAATATCTCCCCAAAACTCTCTTCATCACTCATGAACCACCTAATCTCTCATTCTCAATAGTAAAATAATCTCTTCATTTCAACATCCTAATATTCCCCTACCCTTTACATATTCATACATAGAATTAGGGATAAAAACCCTAATAACAACTTATCCCCCAAAACCCGAATGGGTCATAACCATTTTTCCTACTTTTGCATCGATCTGTTGTTTTTCCTGCTTTTGCACTAAACTATTGCTTTTCCTTCTTTTGTGTCACAAAATGTGCCCTTTCCACACACTCTATTCCTTCCTTTTATCCTTTCATCTACTATGGTGTAGCTCCAAAAACTTAGTTATTCTCATCCAAAATGCATGTCCAAGAGGCCTCCAACACTCACCTATGGCTTGTCCTAAGCCGCTTAAGCCTTTTTCAACTTCCCCTTAATTTTTTCAAAAATCTCCTTTGCTATGTTTGTCTACTCCTTAACCTTTGTTTCATTTACCAAAAAAATTCTACTGATTCTGCAGTGATATGAGTCTATCATTTCTCTTCAACTTGTTCCACTGCATGTTTGATCCTGTGTTGTGCTTATGTTATTTACTCTGCAACTTTCAATGCTCTTATGCAACATCTCTATTTGTTGCATGCAATCTTGTTACTCGGCCCTCAGTTGGTTCATCTCAAAGTATAGTTTCTTACTCTCTTGCATTGTCATCATATTCTCTGATGGTGGAAAATTGATGATGGTTTCCTTAATATTATGAGCCTTCCCTTGTGCAGTTTTAATCTTTTGTTCACTACTCTGTAATTCAGAATCCACCGACAGTTGATTCCATACTTTTGTGTTTTCTTCATACAAATTAACACATTTTTCTTCCAAAGTCCCGATACCTTCCATTGTAGTTCTTACTGTCTTCTTCCTTTGGTCTCTTTCTTCTAGGGGTGTGCTTATTGTCATTTGTGTTTCTAACTCAAGAATTTTTGTTCAGAAGCCTTGGATGGCATCGTTGATCTTTGCTACCTGATATTCCAATGGAGTATCCATGTCCATTGATAACTCCACAATCTCATTGAAAACCTTGTCAAATTCTTTCTTCACATGTTCTTCCTTCTACACAAATGCATCCCTTTCTCGTTCAATTCCGATGTAGTCAATCCACATGTTTTCAATATCAATTGTGGCCTTATCCAATTCATCCTATGTTTTAGCTATGCACAGGTTCAATTCCTACGCTATGCTTTCCTTCAACCCCTGCAATGTTTCTCCTAGTATCTATGATAAGACTAAGTCAAAGTGACTTAGTGTGCGCACTTGCTCCTGTATTTACTCTAATGGAAACTAAATCACGCCTGGTGCCAAATTGACTATTATGTGCTCCCCCATTACCTATAATGCATGAGAGATTGGCGTTCTTTCTTTTATTTGCCTTATTATTCTTGTCGTTGGTCCTTCAGTTGTTTATTGCACAGTTGTTATCTTGGCTTCTTCCATCGATTGGTGCAATGCAGTCACTTCTTCCTATATATTTGTGTTCAATCCTTCTTGCTTCTCTACCATGTGTTGAAACACGTCATCATTGATCTCCTTAAGTTACTTCCCAAACCTCTTGAAGTTTTATACTGTCGATTTCGGTGGACTCATTTCTTTTTCCTCTTTTCGATTCTTTCAATGTTGCACTGATTTTCCCTTTTTTGTCTTTGTGTCTTTACTTTTATTTCTTGTGTCATTTCTTGGGCTTTGTACTTCCTCAATCTATGGATCTTGTGTTTTCATTCCTTGTTCGTATGATGGGACCTTCTAGTATGTTTCCCAGTCCTGCATTATTAGTTCTATGTCCTCCTCTTTTATTTAATACTTTTTATTAACCCACTCCTCTCTCAGATCTTTCTTTGTTTGTATGTACATATGATGACGGTCTTCCATGAAACGTGCAATCGGTTTGTAAGTTTATACAAGCTTTGGAAAAATTTGTGGTGTATCATGGATACTTTGCCTAATCATTTCCTTATATATATAGAACTCAATATTGTTCTCCAATTGTTTTCCCTTTGTGTTGTGTACCAAAAGTTCTAATAGTTAGTGGCCAAGCATGGCTTTCCTCTCATACCAAGAAAGTATGCATCCTCTGGTTCTTTCCACGTTACTAATGAAATCATAAGTAATAACCTGGAATAGTGGAATTTTATTTCTTTTTCCTGTGCTTCTGTGCAGTCTATCAAAAATTGGTTAAGTAAAATTGGTGCCCAACTCATCGTTACCCCTTCTACACATTTCTCAGTTGAAGTTATCACGCTTGCGAGCACTTTATCTTTCCTACACTTTCTCAGAAATTTTCACACCAATGCTTGCATTGCAAATCATATCGTTGGGTCACATATACTAGGCACATCCAACCTGCTCACACCTCTAATTGTGTGGGAATTTTTCCTTCATGTCCTCTAACAGATCCTTCTCATGATTTCTTTATGGAAACAACAATGTAGGATATTTCCCCTATGATGGTAATCCTATGATTCTCCCAATTAATTTTGTATCTATAGAAATCGTCATGTCTAACCACAAGTATCCAATGTCCACACAACTTAATAACATCTTTACACATGCATTAATTTCTTGGCTCCTGCCAAAGTGTGGGATCTCAAAAATATTCAATAGACCATCTCGCTCCAACCCTTTGGCCCATACCTGCAACTCAGTTATGGGCATGTACATCTTTGCATCGATTTTCATCTCTAAGTAATGGTTCGAAGCAATTTCAAGGAACTTCATTGTATCTTACCTTACCTAGAATATCCTCGTCAATGATTACCCCATATGGTATTTATGGCGTCACTAATGTGCACAGGTCAGACTAGTGCGTGGGTGGTCATCCATCCCTATAAAGTTTCAGTCGAATCCCATTCACCAGCACCCCCAAGACTTCACCATTCAACATTTCTTATTGCACAACACCTACTTCTATCACATAATTGATCACATATGGACCTACCCAATACATCCTAAACTTCCCTGGGTGTTGCATGAACTTGTTGTCGTATAACAACACTAAGTCTCCCACTTAAAACTTTTTTTGTTTAATATGTTTATCATGCCATGTTTTTTCTGTTTCCTTCTAGACTTGTTGATGGAATCCTGTGAGAAATCGGTCTTCCTCGAGTTGTAACAAATATAAAAGTATTTACTCTACTATGCTAGAGTCTAGAATATCAACGATTGTTGTAATGCACAAGCTTGGCACAATAAATTACAGTGGGATTACTGCTTCTTTCCCATATACTAACCTAAAAGGTGTTTTTCATGTTAATTTTTTGCTTGTAGTCCTATATGTCCATAATATTGCAGGGATCCTCAAGTCCTAAAAATCCCTTCCTACGTTGCAGATCTTCTTCAAATAATTATCTAAAGTTTTAATGAAGGCTTCTACTGTCCCATTTTACTGAGGGTGATACGGTGTGCTCCTATGATGGTGAATTTGAAACTCCTTAGTCAATGTTGAAATCATCTTATTCATGAAGTGCATCCCTTGATCACTCAATAAAATGAATGGTAAGCCAACTATTATAACAACATTCTCAAACATAAATCACACAGTAGTCTTTCTGTTGCATTATGTGACAGATGCTACTTCTTCCCACCTAGTCAAATACTTTGTTGCAGTGATTATATACCTAGCTCCTGATCTCATGGATGTTTGATTGATTAGACCAATGAAATCTATTTCCCATTTATCAAATCATACAGTGTAACATGTGGATGAAGGGGTATCTCATCCTTTCTGGATGTATTTCCAACCCTTTGGAAACATCACATGCCTGGAAATATTCTTTAGCATCCTTGTGAAGTCTGGGCCACGAGATCCCTGCACACAAAATCTTTTTCACTGTCACTTTACCTGTGTAGTTTCCTCCTGCAATACCTTCATGTGATTTTGATAGTATCATCGGTCTTTCATTCTCTAACACACATCATCTTAATATCCCATCTGCACCTAGATTATATAAGGTTTTTGTAATTAGTTGATAGTCTACTACCTTAACCACTAATTGTTTCTTTTGTGCAACTGTCATGTCTGATGGATCCATTATTTTACTTATGAATTGCAAAATTTATTTGAAGTAGTCATCCACCATTTGAACTACAAATAAATGTGCATTTGGTAATCTATCATCTATATTCTCTTCATCTTCTCTTGATAGAATGCAAGATAAGTGATCTAGTACTGCATTCAATTTTCCTGGCTTAACAATTACTTCAAAGTCATATTATTGGAAGAAAAGTAACCATCTACAAATTCTCCTCCCCAACACTAGCGTGTTCACTAAGTATCTTAGTGTCTAAACTTCTGCAATGCATACACCATTTCCAACCCCTCTCATTATGTCAGAGTGTAGTTATTTTTTTGTTGTTGACAACTTCCTTCTTGCAAATGCATTGGGTCATCTAACTCTCATCCTTCTAGATGAGATAATCTTGTGCCTAAATCTATGGATGACACATCCACATGAACATGGAATTCCTTCTTCCAATCTGGGAATATCAAAATTGGTGCAATAAATAACTTTTGTTTCAATGTGTCCAAACCTTTCTAGTATTCCTCATTCCATTAAAATTTAGCTTCTTTGTTCAACAACTTCTCCATGGGCGTTGTAATATGCGCATATCCTTTAATGAACTTCCTAGAACATCCTGTATGGCCCAGTGTTTCTCTTAACTGTCATATTGATGTAGGTGGTGGTAAGTCTAGAATCACTGCAATCTTGGCAAGATCCACTAGTAAGCCTTGCTTACATACCACATGGCCAAACAAAATTCCAAAATATGGACAAAAAATACATTTTTTCAAATTCAATGAAATCTGACAATGTTTACACCTATCCAACATTAATATCAGTACTTATATCTGATATTTTCATAGAATAAACACATTCCAATCATATAAATAAACTTCAAGGAAATTATGAATAAATTTCTTAAAGGCTACGACAACTACTCTCGAAAAACTTGCAGGTGCATTCTTCAACCCAAAAGGAATAACTGTGTACTTGTAGCTTCCCCACTCTGTTAAAAATGTAGTCTTATGTCTATCTTCTTGCACAATATTTATGTGATTATATCCTAAGAATCCATTAGTGAAAGAGTAGGCCTCCTACCCCCCTACATTCTCTAGCACTTCATGTATAAAAGGTGTCGGAAATGGATCGTACAGACATGCATCATGTATCTTTCTTAGGTAAACACAAATTATGATTTCCCTTGTTTTCTTATCTTGTACTACCATTGGAATTATCCATCATGATTCTACTATTGGTTCAATGATTCATGCTTCTAACATTCAATATTTCTCTGCCTTTACCTTCTTTGTATACTTCAGGTTTAGTCTGTAGGGTCTTTGTCATAGTGGCTTAGCATTTGTTTTCAAAGGGATATTCATTTCTCCTAAATCAAAAGCTATCCATTTCATTTCTAAAAATGTGGTTGGGAATAGATCCTGAAACTCACACGATAAGTTTGAAATTTTTTCCATAGTTTCACCATTCCAGTAGTCTCCTATCTATGCAAACTTTGGATTATATTTTTTCACAATGTTCACCTTATGAATCCTTAATGGTTGTGCATACGTAGAAGATCCAATCTATGGACCTTCTACTGCGTGTTCCCCCTTAGTTTCAGGTATTTTTATATTTCTTGGATCTTCCCCATCCTAATATAATTTAGAAATATTATAGCATTCCAGCATTTCATGAACTATCATAGAACCTCTATGTGCGCTACACATAGGTACTACATCGATCATCCATTCTACTAAAAAAAAATCTTGTTTCTAATTGCCTGCAAAGTTGCATCTACTAATGAAAATTCATTTTCAAAAGTAAATGCTATCTTAAACCTTTGAGTTAGTTCACCCCAGTTCGTTGTTTCTTTGCACATTTCTAGTTCCATGTACCAGTTCTTGGGGATCATATCCATTGTATGTATGAACCTATGCATCCATTCCTCCTTCGGTATCGAACTCCATATCGTTTTTCACTGTGCAATATGATCTGTCAGGTCACTTACTTCTGCATATGTCTGCGCAATATACTCAACCTTGGTACCAAATCTAACTTGCATTAATATTTTACATTGTTGTTGGTCGTATATTCCTTCTTTATGTGAAGCCCACCATCTGGCTGGAGTATCCTTCAATAGAACATCTAATGCCAACAATATTTGTTGTTTGGGTATCTGCAACTCAAATACCTTTACAAAATGTTCTATGTTATTCAAATCATCATACTTGGGTGGGTCACATAACTTTGTTCCAATCCAACGCAACGATCAAGTAATGTGGGCACACTGTCTGGTTGATACTTCATGCATCCTTTACTGCCAGTGTTCCAAACCTTCCTCTTAATCTAATGCACATGAGCTAATGCTTCTCCAACTTAGGGTTCCATCTGYAGTCATATTATACAGGTTATCAACTTCATTCCCTTTAATTGGTTCTATGTACCTCTTTCCTTCTATCGTATCCAACAATGCAATAACCTTCATGATCTAAAAATGAAGAAGACTTGAAATTCTTGAAATTATTGCAAGTAAATGTTATGTGTTAAAAGMAAATGGATCAACTTTGCAACACATAAATTAAAATATTACTCATGAAAAATACATAGACAGCAGCATAATCAATGAACATAAGCACATAAACACAACAATTGATAAAGGATTTCACCCCTCTCTTGGGCTACATCTCCTGGTCCAGCTTCCAATGGATCATTATTATTAATTGCTCAAAGTGCTCAAAAACATGCCTTATAATGCTCAAATTGACCAACCGAATGCTCCAATGGCTTCAGAGCGTCCTAAAACCCCTAGCTGGGCTTTTTCGGCACCAAAATCAGTCGAAAACCGAAGACGTTAGGCCTCCTGGAAGTCCCCCCCTTCAAGTTTGTTGTCTCTGCATCTACAAATTGCACCCTTGTCAAATGAACATGGCACACACGCAATAAATAGCGTGAAAACCCAGCACCGGGAGCAACCACGCCAACGGTGAAAACTGTAGGACGGTTATGGGCACACCAGCCCCTAACCGCCTAGCACCTAGACACATGCGGTCCACCATATGACTGGCGCAAAGGGATAAAACCAAAGGCAATCATAATATGACACATGGCGGGTTGTTTGAACTGTTCAAACCATAATGTAAAACCGCGCCAACCGTTATATCAAGTCACATGGTAGTAAAAACATGACCGGGGGCTGTGTTATACCCGCGCACAATCATATATATATATGGTGGTCATATGTAATAGAAACACGACCATGGGCCAGGACTAAGCCCCGGCCCGACCCCCGCCCAAATATACAAATATACAAATTTAAATATAATGCAAACCATTATATGGTAAGCAACATCGTATGGGCGTAATGGTCGTGGGGGATTTTTTAAATTGTTACACCGGTGGTGAGGTCTGGGGTTCGACCCCCACGGACCCATGAAATTTTACATAACAAACCACAAGCCAATAAAGGGGTGCCACGTGGCAGCCCATGATTGGGCCACGTGGCACCTTACCATTAACCAACAAAATGCCACATGTCACAGTGTGATTCGACCATGCCTACCAATCATCATATGCCATGTCACTTCTTTCATGTCAGTGTACGGTCGTACGGACCTGCCACGTCAGCCTGTACGGACTGTATGGACGATACAGTCAGCATCATTTGTTTTGTCTGTTTGACTTTATGAACAGATTGCAATATCTCTTTCTCTTGACGTCCGTTTGAGATGAAACGAGTTGCATTGGGTTCGCAACGACGAGGCCTACGCTCTCGTCCGGTTTGAAGCGATTCCAAGCACTTTGAATTTTTGAGCAAAATTTGATCCCCTGATCACACCTCCCCATTGGGAAGTTTTTGGACCTCCAAAAGACTATTTTCAGTCTATGTGAAGATGAGGGTAAAGTTCCCTCACCCTTCCAACCTCAATCCACTTGGCTTTGCTTGGATTCGTCCCTTTAAGACCAACTCGAAGATACTCCACATTTCCTCGTTTTGAAGTTCGCATTCTCCTGTCAAGGATGGTGTCTTCATGCAGTTCTGTAAGATACTCTGGAGAAAAATCATCTATGGAAGGAATCTGAACATGCTCTCCTTGATCATCAATCAATGGAGGCTCATACAACTTCAAATTCTCAACATTAACAACTGCATACATCTGCATATAANGAGGCAAATCTAAACGAAAAGCATTGTTACCAATCTTGTTGATAATCTTGAACGAACCATATCGAATCGGTTTCAAATTTTTACCTTCTCCTTTAAGCCTCTCCTTGCTGATGTAAAGCCAAACTTCATCTCCAACTTGGAAACTATGATCAACACAATGCTTGTCATGTCTCGTCTTGTACTTAGCCTGACTCTTTTCCAACTGCTCTTGCACCACTTGATGTATCGACTGAATTTGTTCAATGAACTTCTCTGCCCTATCAATGTCATATTGACCATCGACAACAATATCTTTCCCAAAGATAAAATCTAAAGGATACTTGGGCAAATAGCCAAAACATGCTTCAAATGGCGACGTTTGCGTCAAAGAGTGCTTAGCTCGATTGTACGCATGATGAATGTAGTGTAAATGCTCATCCCAAAGTTTAGGATGCTTACTGCAATAAGCACGAAGAAGATGCACCACTGTATGATTTACCGCCTCTATCTGACCATCTGTTTGCGGATGAAAAGCTGTGCTCTTTTTAAGTTTGGTGTCCATGAGTGCCCATAAACTCGACCAAAAGATTCCAACAAATCGAGAATCCTGATCAGAAATAATGGACTTAGGCAATCCAAAATGCACCCAAACATTTTGAAAGAACAACTATGTCGTTTGTTCTGCTGTTACCTGCTTAGTACAAGGCATAAAAATACACATCTTTCTAAATCGATCAACCACAACATAAAGATAATCATGACCTCGTCTCGACATAGGTAAACCACCTACAAAATCCATGGAAATACTTTCCCAAGGTCGAGAAGGAACTAGAAGTGGAGTATGCAAACCCAACTTTCGATTGCTAGGTTTACTTGTGGCACACAATGAACATCCTCGAACATATCTCGAAACACTTTCATTCATTTTAGGCCAGTAGCAGTATCTTTGCAAATTAGCCACTGTCTTGCCTACAACAAAATGACCAGCAATAAGAGAAGAATGCACTTCCCTTATGATGTTGATTCTTTCCCCCTTGTGGAATACACAACTTGCCAATATGATACAAGAGATTATTATGCACATGATAATCCAATTCTTCAAAATGGTTAGAGTGGCACAAAGTTTCATACGCTTCTTTAAAGTCAGTATCTAAAGCATATTGCTCCACATAAATTTCATGCATTATAGGACTCTGCTTAAGAATAACTGAAGCACTAATAATAGGCCTTGAAAGCATATCAGCGACTTTGTTAAAAATGCCCTTCTTATACCTGATAACTAAATGAAATTGTTGAAGAAAACCCATCCATCTGAAGTGCCTAGCTTGCTATAGCTTTGTCTGTGACTGTAAGGATTGCAGTGGTTGATGATCGCTATGAATAATGGTTTCTTTTCCCAATAAATAATGCTTCCATTTTTTAACACTTTTAACCAATGCATACAATTCCTTATCATAAGTAGGATAATTACTCACGGCACCATTAAACGTCTCAGAATGAAAACAAATTGGCGTACCATACTAAAGCAAAATGGCTCCCATTGCATAATTACTTGCATCTGTCTGGATTTCAAAAGGTTGTCTTAAATTTGGAAGTGCAAGAACTGGCGTTGAACTAATATTTTCTTTCAAAGTATCAAAAGCCTGTTGTTGCTTGCCTCCCCATTGGAAAACTTGCTTGACACTTGTCACAGCATGTAATGGAGCTGCAATGGACGAAAAGTTAGCAATAAACTTCCTCCAATATTGGGTGGCTCCCAAAAAAATTCTTACCTCTGTCACATTGTTGGGTCTGGACCATTCCAAAATAACTTTAACCTTAGAGGGATCAATTTTTAATTCACCTCCACCAACAATATGGCCTAAGTAAACAAGTTTTCTCTTGTTGAGTTACATTGACATTAGTATTACTTGAAGAGCTAGTACTTGCAATAGAACCATTACCTTGGTAACCCATGGCTGTGATCTTTGTTTCATCACCCGAATCCGAACCTAAATCCTGTTGAACAGTCACAACAGTCTTTGACTTCCCTTTGTTGTTGTTGCCAAAATTTTTGGGTCTTCTTTCAGGATGAAGCTTCCAACAATGGTCTTCATCATGGCCATCTTTTGAACAATGTTTACATGTGAACTTTTCTCCTTCTTTCTTCACAGCAGCATTCTTCCTGCCATTGCCCTTGAACTTCTTCTTTCCCTTGTCTCCATGGCTGAATGTCTTCTTGTTACCCTCATGAATGTCATTCCTTCCCCTTGCTTCCAAATGAGTAGCCTGTACACAAACTTCATCTAGATTCGAAGGATTAAACATGAGTATAGTATGTCTCAAATAATTATGTAAAGCTCCAATATATTTGAGCAAAGTTTCCTGAGAAGACAAATCTACTCCCAAAACCAAAGCTCTTCTCCTAAATTCTTGAGTAAAGCTTTGCACACTCTGTCCTTTAGCTTGTCTAAAATTCTGCCATTCCATAGTTGCCTTTTGTTTATATGCCAATGGATAAAATTGTTTTTTAATTGTGATAATGAAATCATTCCAAGAAAGAAAAATTTTACCATGCTTTTTCATATCCTCCTGAGTCTTGGATTCCCACCAAATAAGTGTTGCACTATCCAATCTTAATGAAGCAAGCTGAATTTTGGTTTCATCATCTTGAATTTTCTGTATTCTACAATATACTTAAATTTGACGTATCCAATTATCTAACTTCTCGGCATTAACTTCTCCATTGTATATTGGCAATTCAAATTTTATATCAAGCTTTAATGAAGGAATTTGCGAAGGAGTTTTACCATGTCCCTTTGGAGAATTCGGAAGAGGTCTCAAACTGGTAGAAGAAGAAGAAGAAGATGATGATGATGGAGGAGAGGGTGGTGGAGAAGCACCATTCCCTCCATTTCCATTTGGAGTTTTGTCACCACTGCTTCCCTTATGCCTTGAAGGGTTGGAGCCTTCACCCTACGACAATATGTTCCTTTCCATCAAGATCTTCATCATCTCTCTCATCTCCATGACAGCCTTTCTGAGATCTTCATCTTCGGCAGGAACACGTTCATGACTTTCTGCATGAGCCATGCTTGGTGAATGTCTCCCTGAAACTTGCGGTGATGGTATATGCTTCCTCCTTGTCAGATGAGAACTTGGCTCCACAAGTTGACCTTATCCTCTTGTGAGTTTCAACCTTGTGAGCATCAGAAACAAAACTTGCAAACAATCAAGTCTTCAAAAACCAGTGCTCTGATACCAACTTGATCTAAAAATGAAAAAGATTTGAAATTCTTGAAATTATTGCAAGTAAATGTTATGTGTTAAAAGAAAATGGGTCAACTTTGAAACACATAAATTAAAAGATTACTCATGCAAAATACACATAGACAGCGGCATAATCAATGAACATAAGCACATAAACACAACAATTGATAAAGGAGTTCACCCCTCTCTTGGGCTACATCTCCTGGTCCAGCTTCCAATGGATCATTATTATTAATTGCTCAAAGTGCTCAAAAACATGCCTTACAATGCTCAAACTGACCAACCAACTGCTCCAATGGATTCAGAGCGTCCTAAAACCCCTAGCTGGGCTTTTTCGGCACCAAAATCGGTCGAAAAACGAAGACGTTAGGCCTCCTGGAAGTCCCCCCCTTCAAGCTTGTTGTATCTGCATCTACAAATTGCACCCTTGTCAAATGAACCTGGCACACACATAATAAATAGTGTGAAAACCTAGCACCAGGCGCAACTGTGCCAATGGTGCAAACTATAGGATGGTTATGGGTGCGCCATCCCCTAACCGCCTAGCACCTAGACACATGCGGTCCTCCATATGACCGGCGCAAAGAGCTAAAACCAAAGGCAATCATAATATGACACATGGCGGGTCGTTTGAACTGTTCAAACCATAATGTAAAACCGCGCCAACCGTTATATCAAGTCACATGGTAGTACAAACGTGACCGGGGGCTGTGTTATACCCATGTGAAATCGTATATATATATGGTGGTCATATGTAATAGCAACACGACCATGGGCCGGGGCTAAGCCCCGGCCTGACCCCCGCCCAAATATACAAATATACAAATTTAAATATAATGCAAACCATTATATGGTAAGCAACATCGTATGGGCATAATGGTCATGGGGACTTTGTTAAAGTGTTACACCGACGGTGAGGTCCGGGGTTCGACCCCCATGGACCCATAAAATTTTACATAACAAACCACAAGCCAATAAAGGGGTGCCATGTGGCAGCCCATGATTGGGCCACGTGGCACCTTACCATTAACCAACGAAATGCCACATGTCGCAGTCTAATTCGACCATGCCTTCCAATCATCATATGCCACGTCACTTCTGTCATGTCAGTGTACGGTTGTACGACCCTGCCACGCCAGTCTGTACGGACTGTACAGACGGTACAGTCAGCATCATTTGTTTTGTCTGTTTGACTTTATGAACAGATTGCAATATCTCTTGCTCCCGACGTCCATTTGAGACGAAACGAGTTGCGTTGGGTTCGCAACGACGAGGCCTACGTTCTCGTCCGGTTTGAAGCGATTCCGAGCACTTTGAATTTTTGAGCAAAATTTGATCCCCTGATCACTTCAAGTCCTCCACTTTAAATATCATTTCCTTTTTCTTCAGATTAATAATCACGTTATTTTCAAAGGCCCATTCAAGCACAATTAGTGTTGGATATGTCTAACTATCATCCACGATATCGATGACTTTGAAATATTCTATACTATGCACTCCATCAATATTCATAGGTACCCCTAATAATCAGCCAATTGGTACTTTCTTGTGTTGGTCTTCTAATATTAACTATATGAGAACAAAATTAAATTCGACTTCCCCATAATTTCCCATGTTTGCTTTGGTAAAACATTTACATTAGAACCCAAGTCTAAAATGACATCGTCCACGTCATAATCCCAAATATGCACACTTAGTCTAAACTCTTTGCTTGTCCTCTTTTTGTGCAGTACCGGATTCACTACCCTCTATGTGATAACAAATTCCCTTACTTGTGCGCAATGATCAATTTTTCCATGCAATGCATTCAATGCAGTTTTATCTTTCATAAATTTTAAACAACTTTTCATAAATTATTTCAAAGTACTTACTTGTTGAAGCATCATTTTCAGGATAGTACGATCATAAACCGAAGGCATGTCAACTAGGAGAGGTGTAGATGATTTCGATGTTATACAATATGTTCCTAGTATCTCCTTCCTTGTTTGTTGATACGTCTCTTTTTCCTGTTGTGGGTCAAATTTCGGCATAGGTCATGTTGATTTTCTCACCCATTTCTCAATCCGCATCCCTTTAATCATCACATCAGCCCCTATCCTATCTCCTCCGCATCTAAAAAATGTTATTCTAGGTCCTTCTTCATGCTTCTCTGTTGATATATTTTGTACGTAATGATTCAGGTTCTCTTTCTGATTCCCTCTTACTTGCCACTTTGTAAGTAATTGCGGAAAATCTTGTGTCACATGATCCAGTGCTCTATAATACGTGCATATTGTACAAGGATTCAGCCAGTCACAAGCTAAGTGTCTCGTTTGATTACAATTGCAGTAGATTATTGGTCCTGTACCTCTTATGCCTCAGCCTCTTCCAAATCCTCCTCGACCTCCTAGAATAAAGCCTCTCGGATTGTTGTACTATGTAATGTGTCCTTTTGTCGTGGTATTTTCCTCCTGAATTCTATACATATATGAAGTGCACTCTCACATTAGGTCGAATGCGTGGCAGTCCTTCTCTTCGTGCCCTACTGACTTGAAAAAGTTACAAAATAAATTTTGGGGTGTACTCTGGTATTTCTACAGCAATGGACAATTGGGTGGATGATGTCCCCATTTCTTGCATATTTCATAGTACCCTCCTCTTGGTAATGGTTTTGGTGCTCCAATCTCCAAATATTGCGCAAAGGCTAGAAATTCATCCTTATGGTGGCCTTTAGTCCTACACGTGATACACCAAACTTGTTCCCTCTTCTCCTTTCCTTTTGTAATCTCTACTAATTGGATTATCAAGGCAACTAACTATGTCTTGACTTTATTCATACCCCCACCATTCTCTACAAGAGATGTTTCCAACTTCATCGCAAACTCCAAACATTCAGTCTTTGATACAACCTTCTATTATATCAATGGGTAGTGAATGTGTGGCAATATTCCTGCGATAAACCATTCTCTGTGTTTGATCCGGAATTTGGAATGTCAATCTACCCATCAAATTCTTAAGTATTTGATTATAGTCCCGCACTGAATCAGTCTACACTTGTTTGATTTCCTTCAACTCTGTAATGTATTGTGACTCATATTTCAGCTTCTTGAACTCTTTCAATAATGCTTGTTGAATTTCTTTCAACATCCTTGCTTGACGTACTGGTGTAGTACTCTGCAATTTCATGTGCCAAACTAATGCACGACCTTTAAATGTTGTTTCCAACTGCACAATATTTATGGCCTCATCTTGTACATTCTTTGTAGCCCAAATTGTCTCACATACAAATAGATGATGTTCTGGGTCCTCCAACCCAACTCCCTGGAAATCAGGCATTCTCAATGTATTGTCTAACCCTTCCATGATGTTTCATGTAGTACCTCCCCCTAGTGTTGTTGGTTGATTCTAACTCGATGCACTACTTCCACTACTCTGGATACTACTATTCTAACTTCCTCCACTAATTATAAGTGTTTTTGACAAATCTTCAAGTGTTATCTCAGATCTAGGTGACGCACACGAGGTCATGGATTCGTCACAGGATTCAGTATGAGTAGGAATTAACGACTCTTCTATTATAGGAATGAAATGAGGATCCTCTCCCTCTCCCTCCATTCCCGGTATATCTACAATGTGGACTATTGTGTAGGCTTGTCTCCTCTCATACTCACTGCACTACTCTCCTTTCTCAACTCATGTTTTCAACCTCTTATATCTTCTTCCACTACACATTACTCCAAATTCATCTTCTTCTTATGATATACCTTCTTCATTTCTCTGCAGCATCGGTCCCTCTCTTCCTTATTCAGTTCTTTCTTCATTCCTTCCTACCTTCATACAATCCCCTGGTTAGACCCCAATTCCCCTATGTTCAAGAAACCCTCTAGCAATTAGATTCCATCGTCATCAAACATTTTTCACACAACAACACATTTATCCAGATACCCAATTCTTTTAGAAACCTTCCATGTGGACCCTTGAAGAAATCCTTTTCTGTGACACTATACAACTAGGTGCAATCTATTGCAAATTCCATAATATCATCCCCCAGTATGTTATTCAACCAGAAATCAACTTCGTGAGAAGTAGTATTGCATACAAAATTCAATTGTATCACCAACTCATGGGTCCAGTTCCTTAGAGCTACAATTCAGTATATTCCAATATTGTCCACTAACCTTTCTAACCATTCAACTAAAATATTCAAAAATTGACCAAATAAAATCTCATGTAGATCTGCATACATATACCTTTGCAACCATTTTTCATCCCTGATCTGAGGGTTTCTATTCTCTCCTTGGAAAAATTCTTGCTCCTTCCTTTCCAGCCATTCAACGATCTCTTTCTTAGTCAACCTCCAAAACATTCCCTCAATTATAGATTATGGGTCCTAGAAATAGAACAATTTGTTGACACGTAGTCTATAGGACCCCAGGTTCAAGTTGTTCAACCAACAAAAACCCTTTAGATACCAACCTGTTCTGCATCACCTGCATGCAAGTTAATTCTCACCCAGGGCATCTATTGGGGTTGCAGGAACCAAGTTTATGCAGAGATGAGGGGATGTGAGGCTATCAACACAACCATTAATACTTATTCACCCTATGCACATTATCCTTATTTAACCTCCTTTTATCAGTCAACAAATTGTATACGTGGCTTTCATTAACTAACATATCATTACTTTTACCATTACAGTTGTGAAACATTAATCCATCAAATATTCATTCAGTACTCTAAATCCTAGAGTGCAGAAATAGTGTAACATAGATTGCAACATAACCAACCCACAGAATCATTCATTATTATTGTGCATCAACCATATCTTAAATAGATATATACTAATCATGCATAAACATAACATCCATGAATAATCACATCAACACACACATTAGACACAAGATTTTAACATAGTTCACCCAATCCTTGGGCTACGTCCACAACGGTTGGCTTCTTATATTACTCTTTGTGCAATAATCATCTCAAGCCTATGTGTTGTGCTTACAAAAGATACAACATATGGTAATCCCCAAACCTTCCTAGCCGCTCTGGAGTGTGATCCTATCTCTAAAACTTATCAATTATGCTCCTATTCCCGAAATGTATCCCCAAAACATCTAACATCAACTCTCTTCATCACTCATGAACCACCTAATATCTCATTCTTAGAAACATCCTAATATCTTTCTTTCAGTAGTTGAATCTTCCCCGACCCTTTACATATTTATACATAGAATTAGGGCTAAAAACCCTAATGGGTCATAACCATTTTTCCTACTTTTATGTTGATCTGCTTCTTTTCCTAGTTTTGTGTTGAACTACTACTTTTCCTACTTTTGTGCCGCAAAATGTTCCCTTGCCGCACGCTCTAGTCATGCATTTTACCCTTTCAGCTTTTATGTCACAACTCCGAAAACTTAATTATTCTCATCCAAAATGCCTATCCAACATTGGACCACTAGAGAGAAGGATTGGTAATGTAATCCAATCTTGGAGAAGTCAAAATATGCACAAGGATTGGACCTTCAGTTCTAGTAAGAGGAGGGTTAAATTGTTTTATGAAACCCTTGTCTTGAATATCTTCGACTCTAGCAACCCCTTTTACAAAAGTTATCAAGTCCTCAGAGTCTATCTCTACTATCTCCAATGAACTATAAATGTCCATTCAATGCCTTTTGAGGAGGCATCTCTACCCTTTTTGGTGAAATACCTTGGATCCTTTGAGATCGGATGATTGATTGTTCTACCACTTTAAATAATGATTCAAAGTATCTACAAATAGACTCCCTGAGGAAAACTAAAAAAACATAGCACACTACTAAAAATTCATAATATAACGACACACACAAACTATCCCAAAGCCTCAACTTAGGTAGATTAGGTATTGAGTCCAAAGCAGTGAAAAAGTTGGAAAGGAACCTTATGGGGGTTGATATGGATTGATTAAGTCCCAATATTGACTAACGGATGAGTGACAAATAGTTATGATAACTTTCTCACAACGTTCTTCTATGGTGTAAGTATCCTCATGAATATGAACACCCTCCAAAGGATCCAAGGTGGTGTTATATAGTTTATCCCAAGTATCATGATGTTTCCCCTCGCAATCACCCATGTGGAACCTAAGGATGACAACTATGGTGCCAATTCGTAATCATATGTTGGGGGGGACCGTTGTCATTCGGGACTACACGTATGGGTGAGGTAGCAAAGCCCAAAGCTCCCAAAAGCACTGACACCTCAAGAGGCCAAGTGGTACTTAGGAAACCCCCAAATATTCAAAAATCCACAAACGTTTAGATAAGTAGAAGAGGGCATATATCCTTCACTTATCCTTCCGTGACCTAATATTTAACTCTTGTGCTAGAGGATATTCCTTGGAAACACCTATGTGAGATTAGATCTTGATTTCTCACTAATCAACAATCTATGTTTGAGTTGCAATGGCCTTGGATAGTTAACTCGCCAATCCTATTCTAAGGCCCTACACCTAAACTAATTGGTGTTCTATAAAAGAAAAAGTCTAGTTAATTTTAATTTATCTCTCATTTTAGGGGTTTTTCTTTAATTAGAGGAAATGGTGGTGAAACAAATGATGTGTTTACAAACTCTGGTAGAAAAACACTTGTAAGAACATTGCCATTTTTTAATAATTAAGTTTATTCTTGAATGTAATGAGTGTATAATCAACAACTTAAGGGAAAACTCTTAAACTTTAGAATGCCATTCTTTTCTTTTTCATTGAAATATGCACAACTACATATTTTTCCTTATCAAAATGAAAACTTACTACTTTATGAAACCTAAAAAAAACCCCGATGCTCTAAAATGTAACTACCTTTTCAATGCAAATGAAAAAAGAAAGACATATCCTCAAAATGAGATATTTTTATTTTCAATAACAAATGCACTATATTAAATGAGAAAGGAAATTGATCTATGCAATGAAAACTAGCCTTTTGTTTATTTCTAATCAGCAAAAACCGAGCAAAGGATTGAAGAAAAGGAAAATTTTCTTTTTCCTTTCTCGAAAACAAGAAATGCTTTAGAAATTTTCTTTTTCTTTTTCCTTTTTCCTTTCAGATCAAGAACTTCAAGCTTTAGAAATGATCACCACGGACATAAAAAACTAAAAGAAATGAAAAGACAACATTTCATACAACCATGCAAATAAAAATTGAATAAAGAAGCACAAAAATCTTCTTATTTCTTTAATTCTAAAACTTCAACTACTTTTCGAGACTAAAAACAGGATTTAGACAACCCAAAGATTTAGAAAGACCCCCCAAAAAGTAAAGTTAAGACTTAAAAAGACGAGGAAAATAGAGAGAGACTCCCTCCTAGAACTCATATGCTTATGTTGTCATAGAAACAAGAAGATGTACGTTCTTATCCCTTCGGAAAGGAGAATGTGTGTGTATGTGACTTCAAATCCCCAAAAAGACTTGGGAAAAATTGAAATAAATCCTAGAATTTAAAGCTTCACATTTAAAAACACTTGCAGAGAGAGTAACATAAAGAAATTAAAAAAAAAAACAAAATCAAGCAACTAAATAAATCAAAGGATAACTCCCCACTGGAGTTACTGATTATGCTGCATGGATGCCTCCCCTATGATCTAGGTTAAATATTACATAGAGCAGACACCCAAAGAACTGACTCTAACCGAAAAACGTTGTTAAGGAAATGTAACTTACTAATTACCAATGGGGAAGAAAAACACTTAGTTTGATTCTAAGGCTTGGAGAAGAATCATCTTATGAATCCCTACTCCAGTCTCTCACTCCAATGCTTTCCTTGTCAACTTGCAAAAAAAGAGAGACAATATTGCAAAGAAGGTAGTTATAGTAACTAGCTCCTAACTATATATACTAACTAGGATCGGAATTTTAGTATCACAATAATAAAATGCATATGTTTTCTACAAAAGAAGACTATTAACATGTTATTGGGATGGAAAAGAGAGTTCTCATTTATTATGAACATCAAGTAACATGAAAAGAGGTTAGCCGATCCTACTAAGGCACTTATAAGAACCGATATCCAGACTCCTCTGCTTGAGCCACTGAAGATGGCTTGAATTCCTAGTTTCTTGCTTCATACAAGGGAATGGAATAGTACAAGTTTATTCCTCTCTACAAGATAAGAAGGGGAAAGATGTTGGAAATAGGGGTTTCCAGATATGGGAGACAAATATTAAAATATTGGAATGAAATGGATTGCAAACTTAGCGAAATTTCACTAGAATAAGGGTTTTTTAATGTATTATATTTCTTCTCCACCCAATGGCTCTTATTTTTACTTCAAAAAGGTGGTTGGAGTACTTAGGCAGTAGATGATTAACCTAGGAAACCCATAAAATCCACCCAAAAAGGTGCATTGTGTGAACATTTTATTTTATTTTGGTGGAAAATGAATGCATACACAAGTTACTGAAGGGGAAATATTGTATATAAGGCTGCATATTCTCTATGTTATATCAAGAGTAGCATGTAACTATCCAAAGGATGTGTTTAAAATATTTCGAGGAAGAATTTTGGAGAATTTTAGTCTGCAAAAGGGAGATGGATGTGGGATTCATGCCAACAAGTGAATCTATGCATATGATGTGGTAAAATATGCTATAACATCCTACATGTGAAAATAAACTAGTGGCACCTCCCTCAAAGCTATATTTTTTGTCATCCATCATTTAATTAAACACATTGATCTATGGGGTTAGTGATGATCTTTTTTTCCAACAAACAAAACGGTTTAAAACCTTTTACTTTTTCATGGAAGCATTAAACATTTTCATGGAAGCATTAAACATATTTTGATTGACTCTTCTCATTTCTATGATTTTAATAATTAAAATATTTTACTATATGAACCATTATTGATCTATATAGAGAGAGGGATTTTGAAAATAGTTCACTAATCTCACTTATTATTTCCAATGGTCAGGTTCCCCACTATGATGGGGATCATTAAACATTTCCAATAGTATAATTATAGACTATTGGCAACATTAAATGATTATTGTGGTAAATTATTAATGGAAATGGTCTTTTAACTTAGTCAAAATCTTATTTTGATGGCTTTGGTGATAGTTTCATTTTAACAAGGAATAATGTTAAATAGAAATGGTCTCTTAACTTAGTCAAAATCTTATTTTTGGGGATGATGGCTTTGGTGATATTTTCATTTTAGCAAGGAATAATGTTAAATAGTTAAGAGTTATGCAATTGTATTAAGATTCAAAAATAATAGTATTAGTTAATAGTAAATATTTAAGGGTTTAAATTGTACAGTATCAATTTTATGGATTAAGGAATAAGGACTAAGGGTTTAGGGCTAGATGTTGAATTGAAAATTATGGGTGAAGATTAATGTTGTAAGGGTTATGAATTTAGAATTAAAAAATAAGAATTAATGATATAAGATTAAGAAATAAGATTAATGTTAAATGGGTTAAGGATGGAGGGTTAATATTTTAGACTTAAGGGTCATTTAGTTTTCTCCTCCTCCCATATCAATAGCTTCAAAGTATTTGAAATATTAATTTTTGTACTCTCCACCTAGTACCTCATCATTTTTTTCATTTTCTCCTCATCATAAAAGATTTGGTTCCATTGTAGAATTTGTACCACTTATTTTATTTTTTTATTTTGGTTTTAATTAAGAGTGTCTATATCTATTCATCTACATAAAGGGAATTATAATCACACTAAGAGTTAGGCTAAGTAAACTCTGATCAATTTGCCAGATAAAAGTCTTCAAATTTTGAAAGTTTAAGAAGTTCAATGATTAAAAACTAATAATGTTCAAGGACCAAAAACAAAATATCATGAAAGGTTTTATATATTACTTATGCTTGATTGCATGCATCCAAAACATATATGAAATTAAAAAAAGATAAATGGAGGGTGGAAATAATATTATGGACTTGAAAACAGTTGTAAATTAGTGAACCTTTGGATTTGGGATAAGAAGAAACCCCTCTTTGATATTTTAGTAATCCATTTTATTTTGTATGGTTGTCAAGTTTGGGGCTGCAACATCTCTAAAGAATCATGGAGAAAGATGGAGAAAATCTAAAAGTGTTTTATAACTTATAATCGGAAAATTGAAGGCAATAAACCCTATCTTGTCCTCCTCATAGAAGTGAGTCATTCACAAATTGAGACCATGGCTATGAATATGTACTTATAGTTCAAGGAAAAGATAGATATGGAAGACAAGAGGATTCCTAAGGTTTCTTCAAAATTATGTCAAAACCACCTATGGCTCAAGTTGGGCTTGCATAAAGATGTCAAGTATTGACTAAATCATTGGGGTGTCAAGGAAGAGGTCATTCTACAAAATAACAATAAAATTAAAAATATCATTACATCTAAATTTAAGAAGAAATTTTGGTGCAATAAATAATTAGAAAATAAGAGAAAATTATGATACTACAAGGGGGTGAAAAACCTAATCTAGAATATCAAAATTATCTCTCTATTTTAATTAGAGTAAATAAAAAAACCAACATTGATAAAATAAGAAAAAACTCTCATGAGCTCCATAGCAAAATAAGGTGTTGGAAAATTCATAAAATATTGTGGGTCAAAAGAACATTTCATCGACTTGCTGATACTAAGAGGGATGAAGATGTAAATAATCTTCTCTTAGAATGCCTTGAATACACCTACATTAGATCTCAATGTCAAAATATCTGTTCCAATACTGAACTTCCTAAAAATTTAACTCATCAAAACTAAGGAGATTTAGGAATGCTTCTCTTAAAGATTTTCTAACATAGAAATAAAATTCTAAATCAAACTAAATAATTCCTTACTTTTTTTAAAATCTCAATAGACCAATGTTAGATTAAATGGACATTAATAACCATCATCAACATAGTTGGCATAAGTAGTAGACAAAAGTGAATAATACACTAGATGTTAGACTAATAATATTTTTTTTTAATGGCGAGGTTGTGGGATTCATGGATGAACCAACAAAAAAAGCCATAAGCTAGGTTGGGAATTGAACAATTAAAATGTGTAATTTGATTGAAGTATCATGATTGAGCAAGGGTTTTAGTGTGGATAAGAAGAACCTTATAGAAAGGAAGGATTCGACTTGAAATTTGGAACTATTAAACATTGTGAACAACATCTAATAAACCAGAATCCATAGTAGGAATAACATATTCTCATATAATAAAAGGTTTATAGCTAATCAATTTCTTTAGAATATCATAATAAACCAGAATCCATAGTAGAAATAACATATTCTCATATAATAAAAGGTTTATAGCTAATCAATTTCTTTAGAATATCATAATTGTAAGACATATTTATATGTCACTTTATGGATGTGGAATCCCATAGGTGATGCAAGATTGCATTTGTAAACACTTACTAGTTGACTTTTTTTATATGGAAGGATACATGGGAGCTTCTTCCCATGATGGTTCTCCTTAAAATCATTATTTTCATATGAATGGATGTTTTACATAACTCACATTCTATTGATATTGAATTCTTACTTACAATGGAATTACAGCCGGCATCTAATCATACAAGGCATTTTATTTATTTTGAATTGAAATCCAACTTTAGTTTTTTTGATGATTTTGACTCACCCACTTCATTGTAGATATGTTTGGTATTAGAGGATGAAATTTATTTATTATTTAGCTATAGAAGGAATCCATGGAGATAATTACTTCAAAAAATCGAAGAGATAATAAACAACTAAGGAAGATTGTATATTAACTGGAGAAATAGAATGAAGAGCTCTATGGATTTTTAGAAATTCATGTCAAACATTTTAAGGAGTAGCATGACTGAGTTGTAGATACTGAGTTGTAGATAGACTATGCCGACAATAGGTTGTCAAAGAAGCCATATTGACACATAGGGATTGCACTAGTTGGGAAATACCATACCATATTTCATCATATTAGGGATTTTAAAATTATATATGACTTAGTAATAAATAGGTGAGAAGGGTATTTTAATATACCTATGGATATAGATATTTGGGGTGTATTTTAATTTATTTATGGATATGTATATAGTTATTTTGAAAGGTAGAGGGAGTAGAAATCCTGAGCAAATCTAGGCATGAATTGACAATGAAAATTCAAAATGGTTTTTGAAGGAAGACGATGGAGGAAGTATATGATTAGTCAATGAAAAGTGGAGAACATATTGGGAACAACATGATACTAAGGGAATAAAAAAATCATGAGAAAATGGATGCGTGGGACACCTAGTAAAAACTGAGGGGCATTTTAATTTGAAAAGCATATTGGAGGAGTTTCAACAAATGGGATATGGGGGATAAAAATGTATTGGAGGGTATTCTTTAATATGTCACAAATGAATGTGTCATGCTATCAATTTACAAAGTGAACCCTTTGTGATAGGTCAATCTTCAAAGGGTGTTAGAACATATGAAAGAATAGAGGAGGTTTTCTCCAACTCAATATGCATGAACAATGATCGAAGAAAGCATGGTAATAAATTCATATTCACCCCTTTCTAAAATTCAATCAACATTTGATACTTTTGGTAGTTCTAAAAGTCTTACCAAAGGAAAACTACTAGAAATTGAAGAAAGGTGAAGATTAGAAGATGAGGTTGATAGAGATTGGTTGTAGACAAAATTTGAAAAGACTCTAGATGCCAAACCAATAATTGTATGTGTAATAGTGAATTTGTGGAATCCATACAGCAGCCAACATAAGAATCCATAAGCCAAATTTGAGATTGAACAATCAAATTATGGAAATATATTAAAAGATCATGCCCAACCAAGAGTTTTGTTACATGGATAAAAAGAACCTTCCATATTAAGGGAATTTTATGAATTTGAATTTAGAATTTTTATACAATATGAATGTCACTTAGTGATCAAGAAACTATTGTAGGCATGATAAGTTCTCACATGATAAGCAATTTATACCCAAGAAATTTCTCAAGAAGATTAGAAGTGTAAGACTTATGTATACATAGCCTTATGGATGTGAAATCTGAGAGGTGATGCAAGATTGCATTTGTAAACATTTACCAGTTGGATTTTGACTAAAGAATACAATGGGGTCTCTTCTCCATGAGGGTTTGACTCCTTAAAAATATTGTTTTCCCTTAAATGAATGTTGTTTGTATGATTGTTGAAATCCTATTATATTGCATGCTTAATAAGGAGGGAAAATAGGCCAAAATAATCAAACCAAGGTAATTTATTTGTTTTAAATTGAAATTGGATTTGAAAGGAATTGGAAGATTTTGACTCACCCACTAGGTTATGGATCACATAGTGATACTGGACAACCATTTCTCTCTAGTTTATTTTTATTTTAATTTATTATTACTTTTCAACATTGGTGTGACTATGTTTTGGCAAAAGTAATTGTAGAAAGTGTGTGTGTGTGTGTGTGTGGATTTAGTTTACCAGAAATTGTGTTCTTCAATATTTATCAACGGAATAAGATCTACTTCCCTATGATTGAATGGATCCATATTGACCTCATTGAAATTTTCACATTTTTTACTTGCACTTAAACGACTTAAAATTTATAACATCGAATTCATACATGTGTTGTTGACTAGGCCTCTTTCCACCACTTGATTTTGCAAGGCATTATAATTATATTTTTTCATAGTGAGAATTAATATATTTTTTTACTTTGTAATAGAGCTTGGAGAAACCCGTCGGGCACTTCCCCTCATTTCGAGGATGGTACCCGGGGTAAACCATATTTTGTAGAAATCCGAGTATTTTTTCGATCGCTTGCTCATTTAATATCTCAACACGTCTGATCCAAAAAGGATCCAGAGAATACTAAGAGAAACTAAGAACTCACAGAAGAAACTCAGGATGTTCAGAATGGCCTCAGGAGACAAAAAAAGGGAAAGAATTTAGAGTTCTCAAAACTCAGTGAAAATGACATCATCGTGAAGAGCGCATCACAAGATTTCTAATGGCGCAAATGACTCACCAAACAGAGTTACGGGTTGAAAGATATTAGCGGTCAAATTTTGGTCAAACTAGCCCAATCAGTAGGGGGATGAGTAAGCATCTGTACTACTGACGTCAACACCACTACGGATGACGTCAACATCCATACAACACACATGGTAGGAGTGGGAGGTGACATGTGTCATGCTAGCGTTAACATGACGTCAACATGATGACATGGCAGCAATAGAGGCTTCCACGTGTCACCCATATTTGTGATTTTTGGGCCATTCTGTGGACCAGTAAGATTTCGCCATGTGGCAGTGTGTATAATGACATGGCACCAACATGGCATGGAGACATGGTAGTCTGAGTTGGCAGCTGACATGGAAGGCTAACAGTACAGTGGTTGACGTGGTCCAATAGGAGGCTTCCATGTGGCCCAGTCATGGGCTACCACGTCGCAATGGGAAAATGCCCAATGACAACCCATGACCGAAATTTGAGAAAAAAAGGGAATTTGGCAAGTCCGCCAAATCTGGTGGGACCACGCCAAATCCTGCAACAAACCAATGATAGAACCCTGGCCGGAAGCTTCGCCAAACTAGCGGAATGGAACATGGCATATATATGCATATAGTTACAATAGTCAAGCCAAAAGGGGAGGCTCGTGGGCTTGACCCCAGGACATCCCCCCTTATTAACGCCTTAACACATGCGTCAGAACCAATGGGCCAACGGCCCCATGTTGTAAACAACACCGACTTTATTACTTAAAAGGTACATCCACCCAGAGCTCAGGAGGGAGGTGTGCATTTGTATGGTCGAGCACGCAATTCAAGATAGGGTACATCAACATTTATTGCATGTTGCAGGGCACGAAAACCAAGACAAAATTCTTCTTGGGCCTGGGAGTGCTAGATTCGAATCAAGGTGTGGAGACAAAAGTTTTTGGGTAATTCGATGCCACGAATTCAGTGGTGTTGTATTTTTTCTGATTTGAGTAATACTTCTACAGCTTGATTTCATAATGAGGTATACTTATGTATTTTGCCAAATTATTTTGATGAGTTAATGAAAAAGACTACCCATTTGAGAGTAGGACCCGGAGACGTATTCTGCCAGGGAAGAACTCTGTTATCAATGTTTTGTGTTCATATTTGATGCTTATGTCTCTTCATTATTGAGTTTTTCCTTCTTTAATGGTACACATTAATTTATGCTCATTTAATGCAATTATTTATAAGTCACTCGATGAAAAGATCCTGGATCATGTTGGATTCAGAGCAGTCATCTTTGAATTGAATTGTTGAGAGTGAATTCTTACTAGGGCCAAGCATAAGCAGGGTGAAGGAACTCTTAAGACTTTCAATCCAAAATTTTATCGTGCATCTCGAAGGAAGAAAATGGTAGAAGAATACAAGCACGATGAACAAGAGAAAAACTTTCATATGGTATTTTATCGCATGTCAGAAATGGTCGAATGAATGTATGGAGACTACGAGAAGAGGATGAAGAAGAAAGGGAAGAAAAAGGAAGCACATGTTGATGATGATGCTTCAGTAAACCAAGGGGTTGGAGAAAACCCTCATGAGCCTCCATCTTCATCATCAAGTTCTAGTTCTTTTTCCTCTGAGCATTCTCATCATTCTCATCATTCTAGCCATAAAGCCTCTTTTAAGAAACCATTATTAAATATTGACGTAAAATTTTCTTTACCTATATTTAATGGAGATGATAATCCTGAAAAGCTAGATAATTGGATCTGACAGGTTGAAGTATATTGGTTTGTTCAACATATTGATGAAGAGGAAGTTAAAGTGCAACTAGATTCTCTT
This sequence comes from Picea mariana, assembly GCA_032191745.1. Taxonomy (NCBI): domain Eukaryota; kingdom Viridiplantae; phylum Streptophyta; class Pinopsida; order Pinales; family Pinaceae; genus Picea; species Picea mariana. Next base: position 248,628 of record JASDQU010739699.1, on the reverse strand, counting down.
TGATTGGAAGGCACCGCTCTGATGCAGGAGCATCGCCAACATCAAGCGAGCCAGCGCGGAGACAATCGGACAGCTGGAAAAGCGCCCAGCACAAATTTTTGAAATTACCTTGAAGTTGTTGCACAATCTTAAATGAAGTCATTAAGAAGGAGTGCACTTGTAAAATGTAAACGAGCCTCGAGTGATTTGCTCTCGTCCTTAGTAGGTAGAAGGCATTTAAAGTAGTTAATGCAAGTAGGTAGAATTGAATGTGTAGATTAGACAGTTTTAGATCGCAAGAGGGAAACAGGATATAGACACCCTCATTGTGTATTGTAACATAAGTGTGTATGAAGAGCATAGAGGAGAAGCAGTGAGCTGTGTAGCAGACTCCATGTACAGAAGTTCTGAATTAATACAAGGAAAGCTATGATTCAGACTCATGGTGTTCATATATTCTCTGTGTATGCATCTTTGAATGTTATGCTCATGAATGTTTTACTCTTTCTATCATGCAATTGCTTTTATGCTATGTATGAATGATTTCTTGTTGAATGTTTGAAATCTGAGAGGAAAGGGTAAGGAAATGAGGTTCAATTGTTTTTCTATCTAAGCAAGAGTTCCTGCAAGGAGTGCAGTTGAAGTGTCCACAAGGAGTGCGTTGACAAAGGACTTAGGTAGTTTAGCTTTTGTTCCCCCTTCACGCAGAAGTGCAGTTAGGCACAGAAGCCGTGCAAGGAGTGCGCAAGCTGAGTGAAGTCTCAGGGTTGCAAACCTGAGTGAAGCATTTTGATATTGTTGTTGCAGGCGTGTGCAGAGTCGAAGGTTTTCAACACTTGAGGGTGGTTGAAGGTCTGCCGCAAGGAGTGCGTGCAAGGGATTTTTCTAAAAGGACGCAGAGTCGTAAGGAAGGATCAGAAGGAATTAGACCTTCAAAGGAGTTGAAGGAAAGCGTAGCAACGTCAGACCCCAGGAGGACGAGTTCCACGGAGAGAAACACCTTGGTTAGTTGTGCAGAGGTTCTCAGAGGAAGAAACGGATGGTCGGAATTATCTGAGGAGGATTCACGAAATTTCATGAGCCATCAAATCTCACGGAAGAGCAAGTGAGTTACCACGAGTATTCCCTAAAGGCTCAAAAATCAGGAGGGGCAGGACTATAGATCTAAGCCATAAGGGTCGTCGGATTTACACACGGATACGTGTATCAGGGTTTCATAGGTTGAAGTCCCGTAAACATTGCAACAGGAATTGTGAAATCACGAAACATGAAATCCCGACGACTAAGAGGATTGTGTGGGCCACAACGGAGTCAGCAAGTGGACAGGTGGCACGCCATTTCAGAGTTTCATGGGGTGAAGTCCTAAACTCATTGCATCAAGATTCGTGATACCATGAAGTCCGAAGTCCTGAAAGGGTTGAGGTAGCGTTGAGAAGTCAACTGCATGAGTGTATCGGAGTTTCGGCAAATCGAGATTCGGGAGTCGGGGAGACGAGTTGTTTGACATCGCGATCGCCGAAATCGCGATAGGGAAAATCCTGAAAAGGGAAAGAGAAGGATCAGCGTTGACTGTTTCGGGTATTGGGGATTTGAGAGACTAACGCTTGACTTCTGGATTCACAAAGTTATGAAGTCCGATCTCCCAAGTGTAAAGAGGGGATCCAGTGAAAGATTTTTGTGGGTGCAGATTTCTTGATAGGGAAATAGAAGAGTTGTTAGATTTCTTCGGGCCGTGGTAAAGGAAATATCCTATGTTTACATAGAACTTCTGACCTGTAGGTTGTGGAGGGAGTGTGCGTCGGGGCAGTAGTTTGGTATCAGAGCACAGAAAGGTTCTTTTCTTTCTATAGCGGAGAAGAGAAGAATTCACCATGCCGCCAAGGAGGAGGGACAGGCAAACACCCGATCCACCAGAGGATAGGGAAATGCCAAGAAGAAGAGGCAGGCAAATGACAGATCCAGCTATGGAGAGAGAGATGCATGATCTATGAGCCAGACTCGAAGACATGGAGACAACGCAAAGACACACAGTCAGTGCGGGGGATCTAAGTGATTCTGAAAGTGAAATTGAGGCTGAACATGAAGAAGAAGTTGCAGCCGAAGATGCATCAAACAAACATTTGATCAAAGCTATTGCAAGGAAGGGTGCAAGAACGAAGATGGACATTCCAGTTTATGAGGGAAACTTGGATGTAGAGGAGCTTCTAGATTGGATTAGAGCTCTAGACACATACTTCGACTATGAAGATGTCGAAGAGGACAAGAAAGTCAAGCATGTTGTCACGAGATTGAAAGGACATGCGGCATTGTGGTGGGATGAACTACAAGCTGATAGATGCTGCAAAGGAAAGTAGAAGATCAAGAGCTGGGATAGAATGATTGCAAAGATGAAGGCGAAATTCATCCCCAGGAATTATCAAATTACTCTGTTCAGGAGGATGCAGAACCTGAGACAGAAGCTGATGACAGTGAAAGAATACACTGAAGAATTCTACAAGTTGAACATCAGGGCAGGTCATCTGGAGAGCGATGATGAGAAGGTTGCTAGATATCTGAATGGCCTGAGATATGATATCCAGAATGAGATGAGCATGGTAACCATCCGAACAGTGGAAGATGATTATCAGATGGCTCTGAAAGCGGAAGAGAAACTGAGCCGAAAGAAAATTCAAGGAGGCCGAGGCAGAAGTCATCCCAGAGGCAAATCAGTTGCCCAGGACAAATACCAGAAGCCCAAAGAGGACTGGAAGAAACCTCAGACTTGAACTGAAATAGGTGGAACCTCACAATGAGGGAAGCATACTAAGTAGAGAGGAGGTTATGCTGACAATAACACTTTTCCTCGTACTAGAGGTAGAGGAAGAGGAAGAGGTGGAGTAATCACATGCTTCGCATGTGGAAAGAATGGGCACAAGTCGTATGAATGTCCAGATAAAAAGAAGGAAAGTGGAGAAGCTCACATCGCCAAAGCACAGAGGTGGGATGTTGAGGAAGAAGACGCTGAAGGTGGAAGATCGTTGATGATGCGAAAAGTCCTTTTGACACCAGAGAAGGAGGTGGAGAGTTCATTCCAAAGGACCAGACTTTTTAGGATTTCTTKCAAGACCAAGGACAGGGTATGMAAGGTCATTGTGGACAGTGGTAGCACRGATAATATCGTTTCTACGGAGATGGTAGAGAAGCTGGAGCTGGAGACGACTGATCATCCAAGCCCGTATAGAGTTTCGTGGCTACAAAAAGGACACCAGGTAACTGTCACTAAACAATGTTTAGTTGAATTTAAGATAGGAGGATATAATGATAAGATATTATGTGATGTCATTCCTATGGATGTTTGTCATCTATTGCTGGGTAGACCATGGCAATATGACAGAAATGTGATTCATGATGGGAGAATGAACACATACACCCTAGAGAAGAATGGGAGGACTCACATGTTGCTTCCAATCAAGGATAAGGAGGTGAAGCCGGAAGTAAGCAACACTGTACTTCTCATGATTGGGAAGGAACTTCTTACAGAGGTTAAGAAGAAGGAGGATCCACAGTTCATTGTGGTCAGAAAGCTTCGAATCATTTTGACGAGCACAAGGGTGGACGACTTACCAAAAGAGATTCAGGAACTGCTGGAAGAGTTCGTTGATATAGTAGTGGATGAATTACCTCGTTCGTTGCCACTGATTAGAAGTGTGAGTCATCATATTGATCTCATACCAGGAGCTAGTTTTTCAAACAAAGCCGCGTACAGATTGACGCCGCGAGAAAATAAGGAGGTTAAAAAGCAATTCCAGGACTTGATGGACAAAGGCTTGGTTAGGGAAAGCTTGAGTCCATGTGTTTTTCCAACAGTACTCAGTCCAAAGAAAGACAGAGGCTGGAGGATGTGTACTGATTCGAGGGCGATCAACAAGATAACCATCAGGTACAGATTTCCATTGCCAAGGATGGATGATCTGATGGATTTCTTGAGTGGAGCAAAATGTTTTTCAAAGATTGATTTGAAAAGCTGCTATCACCAGATCTGCATGAGAGAAGGTGACGAATGGAAGACAGCATTCAAAACCAATGAAGGGTTGTATGAGTGGCTTGTTATGCCATTTGGCTTAACAAATGTGCCAAGTACCTTCATGAGGTTGATGAACGAAGTCCTGAAAGAGTTCATTAGAAAATTTGTCATTGTGTATTTAGATGACATATTGGTTTTCAGTAAAATAGTGGCAGAGCATCTTAAGCATTTGGCTACAGTGATGCAGAGATTACAGCGGGAGAAGTTGTTGATAAACATGAAGAAATACTAATTCATGAAGACAGAGCTCATTTACTTGGGATTTTTTATTTCTGCAGATAAGTTGAGGATGGATCCAGATAAGGTGGAGGTAATCAAGAATTGGCCATCACCGAAAAATGTTTTTGAGGTGATAAGTTTTCACGGATTGGCTAGTTTCTACCGAAAGTTCATCAGGAATTTCAGTGGAATTAGCACAACAATGATGGATACAGTGAAGAAAAGACACAAGTCTTTTCACTGGACAGAAGAAGCTGAAAAGAGTTTCAATCTGTTGAAGAGGACGATTACGGAACAACTAGTTTTGGTGTTGTCGGATTTCCAGAAGACGTTTCAAGTGAAATGCAATGCAAGAGGATTTGCAATAGGGGAAGTCTTGAGTCAGGAAGACAAGCCGATAGCATACTTCAGTGAGAAGCTGAATGAAGTGAAAGTGAAGTACTCCACTTATGATAAGGAGTTCTATGCTATCATTCAGGCATTGAAGAAATGGAGGCATTACTTAATCCCGAAAGAGTTTGTTTTATACAGTGACAATCATGCACTGCAGTTTGTGACTCAACAGGAAAAGTTGAATCAGAGACATGTTAAATGGGTTGAGTACATGAAAATTTTCACTTTTGTGATAAAACATATTTATGGTACTGCTAACAAAGTTGTTGATGCTTTGAGCAGGAAGTGTTTGTTGTTGCAGGAGTTCAAAGTCAAAATGTTGGGTTTTGATGATCTCAGGGACATGTACGCAGATGATCAGGATTTTAAGGAGGTGTATGAAGCAGCTGAGAATCCAATTCTCAGAGACAGAAGCCAATGGGTAGAGTACATGATCCAAGAAGGATTATTATTTAAGGGTATTCAGATGTGTATTCCGAAATGCTCCATGAGGGAGAATCTGCTGAAGGAAAAACACAGTGGAGGATTGGCAGGACACTTTGGTCATGACAAGACGTTCGCAAAGTTGAATGAGTCATATTTTTGGCTGGGAATGCGAGCAGGTGTCAAGATATTTGTGGACAGATGCAGAATTTGCCAGCATTCAAGTGGAAGAAGACAGAATGCAGGGTTTTATCAACCATTGCCCATACCAGAAAGGTCGTGGGATGCAATCAGCATGGATTTTGTATAGGGGTTGCCAAGAACACAAAGAGGTTTTGACTCAATCTTTGTGGTGGTGGAAAGATTTTCCAAGATGGCACACTTCATTCCATGTCAGAAAACTAGTGATGCAACTCACATTGCGAATCTGTTTTTCAAAGAAGTCATTCGACTTCATGGCTTACCAAGAAGCATAGTTTCGGATCGAGACACTAAATTCATAGGGCACTTTTGGAGGACCTTATGGAAGAAGCTGGGAACTAACTTGTCATTTAGTTCGGCTTATCATCCTTAGACAGATGGAAAGACGAAAGTGGTGAACAGAAGTCTGGGAGACTTGTTGAGAAGCTTGGTGACAGAACACCACAGCCAGTGGGACAACATATTACCACAGGCCAAATTTGCTTATAATGACTCGGTTAACAGGAGCACAGGACAGAGTCCATTTTAGATTGTCTATGGCATGCAGCCGAGGGGAATTTCTGAGTTGAGGGATTAAGAACAGACTGTGACTAGGAGTGCTAGTGCCGAAGATTTCGCAGAGGCGATGAAAGAACTTCACAGCCAGGTGAAGGAGCGATTGCAGAATTCAAGTCAAGAGTATAAGCACAGAGCAGATCAACATAGAAGACAACTTCAGTTTGAAGTTGGTGACTTGATTCTGGCACATTTTCGAAAGGAAAGGTTCCCAAGAGGAACGTATAATAAACTGAAGATGAATAAAATCGGACCATGTAGGGTCTTGAAGAAATTTGGGGCAAATGCTTACGAGATTGAATTACCTGATGGGATTGGAATTTCTCTGATATTCAATATCTCATATTTGTACCCATATAAGGCTGAGGAAGAAGCGACAGGAGATGAACAGCCAGTGATCCAGTGGAAAAAACAGATGCCAGTTGCAGAAAAGCCACAGATGGAGCGCATACTGGATAAAAGAGTGAGCAAGAGGACCAAGCAAAAGAAATACTTTGAGTATCTGGTCAAATGGAAGAACCATCCAGTTGAATATGTCAGCTGGGAGAATGAGGCAGATATCCAGAAGCATGGACAGACCGTGCGCGATCTCATGGATAGGAGCCCATGAAAATTTTCAAGCCAGGGAGTATGATGCAGGAGCATCGCCAACATCAAGCGAGCCAGTGTGGAGACAATCGGACAGCTGGAAAAGCGCCCAGTGCAAATTTTTGAAATTACCTTGAAGTTGTTGCGCAATCTTAAATGAAGTCATTAAGAAGGAGTGCACTTGCAAAATGTAAACGGACCTCGGGCGATTTGCTCTCGTCCTTAGTAGGTAGAAGGCATTTAAAGTAGTTAATGCAAGTAGGTAGAATTGAATGTGTAGATTAGACAGTTTTAGATTGCAAGAGGGAAACGGGATATAGACACCCTCATTGTGTATTGTAACATAAGTGTGTATGAAGAGCATAAAGGAGAAGTAGAGAGTTGTGTAGCAGACTCCATGTACAGAAGTTCTAAATTAATACAAGGAAAGTTGTGATTCAGACTCATGGTGTTCATATATTCTCTATGTATGCATCTTTGAATGTTATGCTCATGAATGTTTTACTCTTTCTGTCATGCAATTGATTTTATGCTATGTATGAATGGTTTCTTATTGAATGTCTGAAATCTGAGAGGAAAGGGTAAGGAAATGAGGTTCAATTGTTTCTCTATCTGAGCAAAAGTTCCTGCAAGGAGTTCAGTTGAAGTGTTCTCAAGGAGTGCGTTGACAAAGGACTCGGGTAGTTTAGTTTTTGTTCCCCATTCACGCAGAAGTGAAGTTAGGAACAGGAGCCGTGCAAGGAGTGTGTAGGCCGAGTGAAGTCTCATGGTTGCGAACCTAAGTGAAGCATTTTGAGACTGCTGTTGCAGGTGTGCACAGAGTCGAAGGTTTTCAACACTTGAGGGTGGTTGAAGGTCTGCCGCAAGGAGTGCATGCAAGGGATTTTTCTAAAAGGACGCAGAGTCATAAGGAAGGATCAGAAGGAATTAGACCTTCGAATAAGTCGAAGGAAAGCATAGCAATGTCGGACCCCAGGAGGACGAGTTCCGTGGAGAGAAACACCTTGGTTAGTTGTGCAGAGGTTCTCAGAGGAAGAGACGGATGGTCGAAATTCTCTGAGGAGGATTCAGGAAATTCTGTGAGCCATCAGATCTCACGAAAGAGCAAGTGAGTTACCACGAGTATTCCCTAAAGGCTCAAAACTCAGGAGGGGCAGGAATGTAGATCCGAGCCATAAGGGCCATCGGATTTACACACGGATACGTGTATCGTGGTTTTGTAGGTTGAAGTCCCGTAAACATTGCAACAGGAATCGCGAAATCACGAAACATGAAATCCTGATGACTAAGAGGATTTTGTGGGCCACAACGGAGTCAACAAGTGGACAGGTGGCACGCCATTTCAGAGTTTCGTGGGGTGAAGTCCCGAACTCATTGCATCAGGATTCACGATACCGCGAAGTCCGAAGTCTCGAAAGGGTTGAGGTAGCGTTGAGAAGTCAACCGTGCGAGTGTATCGGAGTTTCGGCAAATCGGGATTCGGGAGTTGGAGAGACGAGTTGTTCGACATCGCGATCGCCGAAATCGCGATAGGGAAAATCCCGAAAAGGGAAAGAGAAGGGTCAGCGTTGACTGTTTCGGGTATCGGTGATTTGAGAGACCAACGCTTGAATACTATATTTGCGAAGTTGAGAAGTCCGATCTCCCAAGTGTAAAGAGGGGATCCAATGAAAGATTGTTGTGGGTGCAGATTTCCCGATAGGGAAATAGAAGAGTCGTTAGATTTCTTTGGGCCGTGGTAATGGAAAGATCCTGTGTTGACGTAGACCTTCAGACCTGCAGGTTGTGGAGGGAGTGTGCGTCGGCGTCATGCTCTCGTATGGTGGGAGATAAAACTTCAGGACAGAAGTAAGTGTGATAATATTTTTTCCTCATGGTCGGAATTTAAATCAGCTATAAGGAAGCAATTTTATCCATTGTGTTATGTACATAAAGAAATGATGGAATGACAAACTTTAAGGAAAAGTAAAGGTCAAACTGTATAAATTTTCACAGAAGAATTTAGGAATAAAGCTCTTTCATTAAACATTCCTTTGGAATCTTATGTAACTTTAATGAAGTATATTGGCACACTTCACAGTTATATTCGTCATGCTTTTCTCTTGTTTAATCCCACCATTCTTGATGAATTTTGTGTGCAATCCACTCACCTTGGGAACAGGGGAAATCATGTTCAAGAAGATCCCACAAACAAACCTTCCAATATCCCACATAAACCTTTTAATAAGTTTAAAAGGAAGGAAAATAAGGCCGCCACAGTGACGAGAGGAGGAAAGCCATCTTTCACTCACTGTAAGAAAAACGGTCACGATGATGAACAATGTTGGAAACTGCATCCAGATAAGAGACTAAAACAGTTCGGTGGTAAGGAGAAAACAAAAATCATTGCTATAGTGAAACAATATCTTGGTTCTGATTAAAGAGACAAAAGAAATATCACAACGGTTGGAGTACAAGGTAAATATTCCCTTCATGCTAGTTCAAATTCCAATAATGAATCTCATGATGATGAACAAAAGAGGAATGAATTATTTCAAATAAGAGTTGTATCTAAACACACTAAGATAGATACATTATTTGATCTCGGTTCCCAAGTAAACTTAATATCTGAAGCACTTTTCAAAAATATGGGTCTTGAAATGAAACCACATCCGAAGCCTTATCCTCTTGGTTAGGTATGTGATAAAGAAAAACTTAATGTCACCAAATAATGTAGGGTTAGATTTGCTATTGCTTAGAAGTTGATTAATGAAGTGGATTCGGATGTTGCATCACTTGATATATGTGGCATAGTGTTGGGAAGTCCTTATCTTTATGATAGAAAAGAATTATTATTTCATCATGAGAACAGGTACCACCTTACTAAAGGGGGAGTGGAATATATTGTTAGACCTCACAGCATGAGGGTAAATACAATACTTGTTAGTGTAGGACAAATGAAGAGACTCGTAGACACTAATAAGAGATATGTACTCATGGTCGTAAGAGAGAAAGATGTCATAACATCTGAACCTTTCCAAGGATGTGATCCTTTTCATAAGAAAGAATTAATTGATATTGTTTCTATGTATGATGATATTTTCCAAAAACCAGATGGATTACCTCCTAAGAGGGAAATCCAACATGAGATACATCTTCAGCGAGATTCTCCTCTTCCTAATGTGGGCATGTACAAGATGTCAGTTGTGGATATGACAGATTCCAAGAAGTGGATACATGGATTATTGGATCAAGGGGTCATCAAGCCCAATTCATCTCCTTATGGTTCTCCGATCGTGATGGTGCCAAGAAAATATGACACCTAGTGAATGTGTGTTGATTACCAGGCCTTAAATAAAATCACGGTGAAAACTCGATTCCATCTTCCTCGTATAGATGATTTACTTGATCAGTTAAAGAATGTTGTTTATTTCACTAAGTTGGATTTGCGCAGTGGATACCATCAAATTAGGGTTGCAGAACAGGATGCATGGAATACTTCGTTTAAAACCAAACAAGGATTGTTTGAGTGAATAGTTATATCATTTGGGCTTTGTAATTCTCTGACAACTTTCATGTGTGTGATGTATGATGTATTCAATCCTTTCCTAGATGATTTTGTGATTGTATATTTAGACGAAATTCTTATTTTTAGTGGGACTTGGGATGAACATGAGAGGCATGTAAAGAAAGTATTGGATACTTTTCAAAGGGAAAAGTTGTATGAAAAATTTTATAACTGTGAATTTGCAGAGACTGCACTTGTGTAGTTAGGTCATATTGTAGGAGGAGGAAAATTAAAAATTGATCCTTCCAAAATTGATGTAATTGTAAATTGCCTGAGCCAAAAAGTGTAATCGAGATATGAAGCTTATTAGGTGCATTCTAGTATTGGAGGAGGTTCATTCCAAACTTCTCCTTTATAGCAGCTCCTTTGCATGCCTTAACCAGTGTGAAGAACACTTTTCAGTGGGAAGGAAAGAAACAAAAAGATTTCAACACTTTGAAAGAGAAGATCAATACCACACCAGTATTAGAACTGTTTAATCTTCAACATCCTTTTGAGATCGAGATAGATGCCAGTAGATACACCATGGGTGCAGTATTGATGCAATATCGTAATCCTATCTGTTACCACTCTGAAACGTTTGACCAAGTTGTTGTTAACTACACTACATATGATAAAGAGTTGTATGCATTAGTTAAAAGCCTAAAGAAATGGAAGCACTACTTGTTAGGGAAGGAAGCAATCATACATACATATCACCAACCCTTACAGTATCTCTAAGCACAAGCCAAACTACAACAATCGCGACACTACAGATGGGTGGGTTTTCTACAACAATTTCATTTGGTAATCAATTACAAAAAAGGTACAAGTAACGAGGTAGCTGATATTCTTTCTAGACCTCCTATTGTTGCTTCTATTATTTTGAAGAATACTTCTTTATCTCATGATATCTATGTGGAACAATATGCCATTAATGAATATTTTAAAGAAGTATATGAGAAGCTAACCCATGGTGCACAAGTAGATAACTATTTTCTACAGGGAAAACTACTCTACCATCTTGGAAAGTTATGTATTCCTACAAGTGAACGATTCCATGTAATACAAGAAGCTCACACTTCTCTTCTATCTGGGCATTTTGGGGTAGGAAAAAATATGGCTCATTTACAGAGGTTTTGTTACTAGCCTCAAATGAAAGCAATTGTAACTAAATATGTAAAGGGTTGTGTGATGTGTTCTACTTGTAATCCCACTAATAGAAAACTAGGACTATACTCACCACTTCCTATTCCATCCCATCCATGGGAAAGTATCTCCATGGATTTTGTAGGGGGTTTATTAATGTCAAAAGGGGGACATGACTATTTGTATGTTGTAGTGGATAGGTTCAACAAGATGTGTATCTTGATGCCATGTAAAAAGTAGATCACTACAGAGTATAATGCTAATCTCTTCTTTCAGTATGTTTGGGTTCACTTTGGGTTACCCACATCCATTATCTTGTATCGGGATACTCGATTCCTTTGGGATTTTTTTACAAGCTTGTGGAGAATGATGGACACCTGAAGAGGAGCATTTCTTTCCATCCATAGAATGATGGACAGACAAAGGTTGTAAACCGAACAATGGTAATTTTTCTTCGAGGCTACTGCAAAAAGCATCCCAATTTATGGGATGAACAAATACCCTATGTACAACATGCTTACAACCGAGCCTTACATTCCGCCACTCAATGTTCTCCTTTTGAGACATGTTTTGCGTACCTACCCAAGGTTCTTTTGGACTTGATGTATGGGAGAGATACCGATGAAAATGAAGAAAGAACAAAGGACATAGCCCGCAATTTCATCCAAAGGATCCAGTAGGTGCACCAGGAAGTCACGGAACAGTTGGAGAAAATTAAAGAATAGTATAAATCTCGGCATGACAAGCATAGGGTTGATCATCAGTTCCAGATTAGAGATCAGGTATGGATTCACATCAACAAGGAGAGATTGAATGGTGAAGGCAAGAAACTCAATCCCATTCGTTATGTACCTTTCATTATCTTGGAGAAAAGTAGTACCAATGTTTTTGGTCTGGATCTTCCACCTTATATCTAGATTTACTCAGTTGTAAATGTAGCGAACTTGAAACTTTTTTAGCTTCCCATGATCATGGATCAAGATGAGGAAGTTTCAGTACCTTCAGTTGATTAGTTTTCTCCTGAGAAATTGGATGATTTAAAGGAATATATCATCCTGGACAGAAGGACAAGGACTTCATGCAGGGGTGATGTTGATTATCTTTGAGTAGGCTTAAAGGGCACACATCCAAGAAAGGCAAAGTGGATTGAGAAGGACAAAGTGAGGGAACTCTTCCCTCACATATCTGTTGATTGATGAAAGATTTTGGTGGTCCAAAAATCTCTCAGTGGGAAGGCATGATCCAAAAAGGATTCAGATAAGATGAATAACATCTCAGAACTCGCAGAAGCAACTCAGGACACTTAGAATGGCCTCAACAGATAGAGAAAGGGAAAAAATTCAAAGTTCTCAAAAATCAGTGAAAATGATATCATCACGAAGAGCATGTCACAATATTTCTAATGGTGCAAATGGCTCGCCAAACGAAGTTATGGATCAAAATATATTCGCGATCAAAATTTGGTCAAACTAGCCTAATCAACAGGAGGATGAATCAGCACCCGTACTGCTGATGTCAGCACCAGTACGAATGATGTCAGCATCCATAAAACACATGTGGAAGGAGAAGGAGGTGACACATGTCATGATGACATCATCATGGTGATGTGGCAACACCATAGGCTGTCATGTGTCACCCATATTTGGAATTTCTAGGCCATTCTGTGGACCAGTAAGATTTTTCCATGTGGTAGTCCATACAATGATGTGGCGCTGACGTGGCATGGTGACATGGAAAGATGATTTGGCAGTTGTCATGGAAATATGGTGGTAGAGTGGTTGACATGGTTCAATAGGAGGTTGCCACGTGGCAGTGGGAAAATGCCCAATGACAACCCATGACCAAAATTTGGGAAAAAAGGGGATTTGGCGGGTCCTCCAAATCTGGTGAGACCACACCAAATCTGGAAACAAACCAACAATAGAACCCCAACTAGAATCTTCACCAAACTAGCGGAACATACATGGAATATATATACATATAGTTACAACAGTCAAGCCAAAAGGGTAGGCTTGCGGGCTTGACCCCGAGACCTCCCCCCTTATTAACGCCTTAACACATGCGTCATAGCCAACAGGCCAATGGCCCCATGTTGTAAACAACATCGACTTTATTACTTAAAAGGTACATCCACCCAAAGCTCAGGAGGGAGAGGCGCATGCATACGGTCGGGCATGCAATTTGAGACAAGGTATGTCAGCACTTATTGCAGGTTGCAGGGCACAAAAAATGAGACCAAATTCTTCTTGGGCCTGGGAGTGCCAGAGTCAGATCAAGGTGTGGAGACAGTCGTTTTTGGGTAATTTGACGCTATGAATTCAATGGTGTTGTCTATTGTCTCATCTGAGCAATACTTCTACAACTTGATTTCAGAATGAGATATACTTATGTATTTTGCCAAATTTTTTTGTTGAGTTAATGAAAAAGCCTACCCATTTGAGAGCAGGACTGGGAGACATAGTCCACCAGGGAAGAACTCTATTATCAAGTTTTTGTGTGCATATTTGATGCTTATGTCTCTTCATTATTGAGCTTTTCCTTCTTTAATGGTGCACTTTAATTTATGCTCATTTAATGAAATTCTTTATAAGTCACTCGATGAAAAGATCCTGGATCAATGTCACTTGCAGGAATTGAACCTAGTTGGGGGGGAAATACCCCTTAGCACAAACCACTTGGGCTAAACCCAATTGACATAGTGGGAATTAATATTATATAGCAAGACATTAATATTATATAGCAAATATATAACCATATTAATTACCTTATTTATTTCCTTTAAGTTATTTGACTTCCTTTTTTTTAAACAGAAATAGTTACTTTGTATTAAAGTAGATTTATGGTCAAATGATCTAATGGATTAATACAAAATTTATAAAACTTATCTTTTTCTTATATAAGACTTCAATGTTTTTCAAAATTTCCACAAAATTGTTGCTATCCCAAGCACTATTCTAAGGGTCCTAGTACTAGAGCTAATTATTACTAATAAAATTATATAGCCTTAAAGATATTACTAATAAAATTGTCTTGCAAAACATAGCATAATTCAAAAATTATTGGGTCCATACCCACCATGGGTATTCTTTTGGTTTCTATCCCTAATATAAATATTGCCTAAAGACTATTTTTTTTACTTGTATGGTAGCTTGTTACACTATGTATTCTTTCATGAATTCCATTTGTTCCTTTCCAAAAGAAGCAAGAGAGGGAACACAAGGGATTTTGTTCCTAAATTCCTCAAGCCTGGGTCATTTCTCTAATTCTAGCTTTAAAATCTTATCATGAAATAGTTTAATTTTTTTGTTAACTTCATCTAGCCTCTAACTATTTCTCTCCACGCTAATATTTGTTTGCATCAATATGTTCTTAATAGTCTTTGTATGTTCCTTGAAACAATCACTTGCCTCTATAACCCCTAAAAATCCCTTATATTTTTCCACTTCCAATATTTTCTCCAACTCTCCCACCTTACCACATACAAGGAGAGGCATTCCTAAGCTTCATCACAATGTCTGTTGCAATGTCTTAATCCTCTTCAAAGCCCACATTTCTCACAAATAACACACCTTCCTAAGTGTTTGTGGGAGTTATCCATTCTTGTAGCCTTAAACAAAGCTCCTCCCTCCATCAATTTCCCTTGCTTCCCAGCCTACACAAAATCACCAACTCTATTTCCCTATTGGTTACTCTGAATTTGGCAAATCATGGTAATAAGGGAGGTTAATAGAATGGAATTCCATATTTTATTTGGATTATACCATATGTTGTGAGAAGTCCTCCTCTATTGACAAAGTGAAGCTGTATTTTTACCCACAATGAGAGACACAATGAGAGATGTGAGGACGCCATTAAAATGGCATTATACAAAATGCACCACTTTTCTCTCGATGAGATTTGCATTATGTTGTGGATTGGGTGGATATAAATGTCAACCCTTGCTTGAGGTGTGATACAATGCATGGGATATGGTGATATGAGATATATCCCTCCTTTGTTTTCATTATCCCCATAGTTAAAAGGAATGTGTTGTTTTCCATGTTGTTTTCCAAGGAATTTAACAATCACAAAACATGATAGGATACCAGAAACTCAAGATTTATGCTACTATTTGAGGTCTAAATATTAGCATGCTCACGTGTGATTATTGTGGAAACATTATGAATATTATATGTGGAATAAGTTTCATTGAATATCTTAATACCAAGATGTGTTTTTCTCCCATTTCCTTCAAGATTGTTGTACCTTGCGTAAGAGCCTGGGTTTTGGCTCGATGATTCATTGTCTCTCCTAAACCCCATGCAAAGGTTGTTGTTTGATTTCCTCTAAAACTAAATACGACCCCTTTACACCTACTACCCTTGAAGTTATTTTACTTCCCAATGTACATGTAAAATACCTTATTTGAAATATGTCAACTAACTTTGTTATTTCGTTTGTCTTTTAACTCTTGGATTCAATTTTTATACATCGTTCATTGTTTTAACTCTTGGATTCAATTTTTGTACATTGTTCATTGTTTTAACTCTTGGATTCAATTTTTATACATTTTCCATTGTTATTTACTTTGTATTAAGACTCAGAATCAATTTCTATAAGTCAATACGTGTTCAACCTCCATCTAAATAATAAAAATTTACAACCATTTTGCATTTGTAAATTTAAATAGTCTTTAAGCATTTTTAAAGGCTCAATCAACCTATTTTGTATTTTTCTTATCATGGTTTATATTCACTAGGTATTGGTGTATACCCTTTCTTATTAGTCCCTGCCAAAGGCAAGCTAAGGACTCTAGCATTTGATTAGGCATTGAACAAATTTTAACTTATGTTTGACTTTTAATACATGACTTATATCCTTAATTTTGTAGCATAGTTTATAATTTTTTATATTAAATATGTTCCAGAAAATTATTTATTTATATTTCTATTGGTTCTTAACATTTGAAGTCTTATTAGAGGCTTCACTCCTCCTAATGTATTATTTTCATTCTATCCTAGCTTTTTAGGATGATTTGCAATATGATTTTTTTTTCAATCTTTTCAATCTACATATAGTAAGTTTTAAAGGTTCTAAGTTTGTTATTATTGTATAACCTACATAACCTAAGTTTTAAGTCTGTTACCTAGTGTCATTTCATTAACACTTTGCACTGCACTAAAATTTTAGTGTTAGTGCATTAACACTTTGCACTGCACTCAAAATCAATGTCAAGCCAATGTCACGCCACCGTCTGTGCCCAAATTTCAATGTCGGCACTGCCTTATCTTCTTCCTGCATTTGCCATGCAGGAAAACACATGGCCTTAGATAGCAGTGTATTGTTATCCATTTCATAATGTTTTCCCATTTCATAATGTTTTTCCTTCCTGTTGCAAAACTGAATATGAAACTCAAATCATTGTAGTTTCTACCATGTCTGTTTGGAGGAAGGCAAACATGAGAATTGATGTAGAATGTATGTTTACAAGGATAGGTGATAGTACAGGGTGGGAATGATAGAATGTATTAAATATGTTGCTCCTATAGATGAAGATGTTCCCAATCTAACCATGCTAGCAGGAATAAAAGGAGAAAAGATTTGAGACTCAAGACCAAAGGAAGATCTCTAAATGGAACTAGCATAGTTTGTGCTTCTTGAAGTGGAAGCAGGCACTTATATATGCTCTACACTGCTCTACGCCAATAGTATAGCCTCTAACATATCAAATACCACTAACAACATAGCCTACTCTGAAGTTGTTGCTTGTGGGCTAAGATCCTTGACCTACAGTTAAGGTACGAACTATGGGCTATCGCTCTCACTATATGGGCTATCACTTACATTGATTTATAAATAAATCAAGAACAATATGCAAGATGCCATTTTATCTCCTCTTACCTAGGTTGTCACTTAGATTGATTTATCAATAAATCAAGAGAAATATGCAATATGTCATTTTATCTCCTCTTACCTAACCCCATACAAAGAATCTTGCATAGTGAAAAATAAACCATAATTATTGTGATTTTAAAATTATCAAATGAACAAAAGATAGAATGTCCTACCCAGTTCCTACAGACCGAAGTTATTGAATCACCCAATTCCTTGTTGTTACACAGACAGTGCCACATCAAGCCCACAGTGGAACCTGAAGAATGAACTTACCTGCCTGAGAAGGAAGATAGTTGGCAACAGATGTGAGTCGGCTTAAACAAGATGAGATTTATTCTTTACACTGTGAGCATCGTAAAAGTAGCCCCGAGCTAATTACTGATACGCTTGCCTATGCTACTAGTGGTGTTGGGTCTACTGTTGCTAGAATAAAAAATTTCCCTTTCTTACTCTTTTTATTCATCCTTTACTAATAGCACATATGAATTTCTCTTAAGGAAGCAAGCACTGCCAGATCGAGGAGCTGACCGTAATGTGGTGAACTAAACAAACCCTTCCTTGTTTATTGAGGTGGTTGGCTTCATTCAAGTAATGGAATTCTTGAAGAGAGGAATTGAACCACCAGAAATTCAGACTACAAAGGAACCCAATCACCCATTAGTCTACAAAACAATATAAGCAATACTTCCCCTCTTTATGATAATGGAACCAATCCTATCCATCTAACCACAAGTCTGTTTACTATTGTAGCGCACCTTTTCAGCTACCATGGCTTAATCGCTCTTAAAAGGAAACTTTAACACCACTTGGTGCATAACTCATACAAGTATTATAAATCCCATGCATTTAAACAAATAAACACATTCTACACAGAGTATTCATATGAGTTACTGCCATAACTATCAATCATTAGCATTTCATACTAATTCATATACATAGCGGAAATCATGATAACATAAGCAGTAGAGTCATGCAAAACATGATTAAAAAAATAATCAGATACTTCTCTTTTAACAGTGGTAGAATCCACCAACCAAGTGCAGGCCTTCCACGAACCTCCCAGCCTTAGACCATACTGCTCATCAGCTCAGCAGTGGGTCACCCCCGAGCTAGGACTAAGCTCCACCCCGAGAAAAGGAATCCTAGGTTAGGCTGAGGTTACAGGGAAAACAACACACAGCCACAGGAAGGGATTCTCTCCGAGGAACCACCTACACTCACTGCCCACAGACCCTCATTCCCCACATGCCTGTTCCACCCTAGGAGTATACACCTTCTCTGTCACCTAGATAGTCCTTCGGCTGCTAACCTCCCTTGCCTTGGGTTACAGCAACAGACCAGACCGGAAGTATCCAGGCTCTGTGGCAGCTACAAGGTTCCTTCTAGGAGTTCTCTCCTTCCTCTGCGCACTCTCTCACTTGGAGAGAATCTCTCACAGGTCAACAAACCTCCCACACAGTCTAGCACTGCGTGGCCACACAACCAACGGAAAAACAGACACGGATTTTTCCACAGGCTCAGCAATGGCAAAATGGCTCAGGGTCACGGCTTTCGAAACAGAGATCTCACGCATAGGCTCGATCTCGGGCAGTGGATGCACACGGATTCTCCAGACACAGCACAGGATTTTTCCCCCTTCCAACAGAGGTGAAACCGGCTCTTTCATAATTGCTCCCAATTTTCCCAGTTCAATACGGAGGTATACACGGGTTTTTCAGTTCAGAAAGTGTACGAGGTTTTTCTTCAGAGCTGGGGTCAGTCGTACTACTCAGAGCCCGTACACCCTCAAGAAATCCGCTCGAATGAGAAGGTGTCCCCCTTCACGGTCCACCCAAACTGTTTTTATTTGCATGCACCAGGGTCGACACTTGCTGCCCTGGAGACTGCATGCGTTCCACCAACACGCATCACCTTCCCTTGGTCAGGAACTTAGGAATAATAATATAAATGGCACATGTTCTTTTGGAATAATAATAAAATATTATTCCTAGGCTTAAGCCCCTTTTCCCACCTTCCAGCCCCTAATCCCTTGCCTTCTCTATGGAATCTCAGTCCCCCTTCACTCATTCATCGTGGTCGGTCTGCACCTGGCGATGTTTACAATTTTATTAAATGTTTTTGTATATATACAAGTACAAAATCAGGTCCTGGGCCTCCAACCCTTAGGCTCTCTGGCCTAACAATCACATAATCCCACTGTCTTATACAAACTTGGCTCACCAGCCTATAACACATATTTACAATTCATTTCATACATCAGATTTACAACTGGGCTCGGCCTTGGGGACATTACAATCCCCCTCCTTTATTTTTGCACTATCCCCAGTGCAACTTACATTGTCTCTGCAAGCCTTTCAAAATTTTCAAAAAGATGCGGGTACTCTGCCTGCATAACTTCTTCATGCTCCTATGTCGCATCCTCAGGACCATACCAGGTCCACTGAACCTTTATAAGCTCTATGGCTCGATTCCGGAGCTGTTTGCTTTTACTGTCCAATATGCGCACAGGATGCACTTGCAGGACACCTTCTGGTTCCACCTGAATCACATTCCAATCAATAACATGATTAGCATCAGGTACATATTTCTTAAGTAGTGAAACATGAAACACATTATGTACAGTCATAGATGCAGATAGTGCAAGCATGTATGCAACTGGCCCAATCCTTTCCAGGATCTCAAATGGCCCACAAAATCTTGCTGCCAATTTGGTGCAACTTCCCAACTTCAAGGAACTCCTGTTAGCCTTCACTTTTAGGAAAACATGGTCACCCACTTTGAATTCTCTATGGGTTCTGTTACTGTCAGTGTAACTTTTCTGCCTATATTGGGCAACTTTTAGATTCTATTTAATTTTTATCATTTGATCTTCCATCTCTTTGAGCAGCTCAGGCCCAACTACTGCTCTGTCAGCTGGATTATCCCAGCTCACTGGAGTGTTGCACTTTCTTCCATAAAGTGCTTTGAATGGGCTCATCTTCAATGATGCATCATACCCATTATTGTAGGCGAATTCTACCAAATACAGGTAGTCTTCCCACCTTGATGGTTTGTCCATCACATACATTCTCAGTATGTCTTCTATTACCCTGTTCACCCTCTCTGTCTGACCATCAAACTCAGGATGATACACTGTACTAAAGTTCAGATTCATTCTGAATCCCTTGAACAGTCCTTTCCAGAAATTTGAGGTGAATTCTGAGTCCCTATCAGACACAATTGTCTTAGGAATTTCGTGCAAGCGTGCAACTTCTTTTAAAAAGATATCAGCAACATCAGCTGCCCTGTGGGTGGTTTTCAGTGGAATAAAATGGGTGGCTTTAGTAAGCTTATCCACTACCACCATGATTGAATCATGCTACTTGTTGGTTCTAGGTAGTTCGGTGATAAAATCCATTGTTACCACGTTCCATTTCCACTCAGGAATAGGTAAAGGCTGCAACAACTCTGTTGGGTGTCTATGCTCAGCCTTAACCTTCTGGCACTCCATACATCTGGTGATGTATTCAGCAATTTCTTTCTTCATACCTGGCCAAAAATAATGGCTTTTGACTGCTGCCATAGTCTTCTGATATCCAGGATGTCCAGCATAAGCCACGTTATGCATCTCTTTTAGAATTGCCAGCTTCAATTCTCGAACATTGGGTACATACACTCTATTTTTATACAGAAGTAAACCATTAGTTCCCAAGGTGTAACTTTCCTTGGTCTGTGGTCTCTCGCGCTGTTGTAGCTTTGCTACAAGACTTCTGTATTGCAAATCAGTATTTGCAGCTTCCAAAATTTTGTCTTTCATCTCAGTCCTATACATGCTAATGGTTGTAGCATGTAATTCATGCACTTTTCTGCTGAGTGCATTAGCCACCTTATTTTCTTTCCCTTTGATATGCTTGATATCAAAGTCATATTCGCACAAAAACTCCAGCCATCTGGTTTGCCTTGCATTTAAAGTCGGCTGATCAAATAAATACTTCAGACCATTGTGGTCTGTTCTTAATTCGAATCTCCTTCCCATGAGGTAATGTCTCCATTTCCTCAAGGCGTGGATGATTGCTACTAGCTCTAAATCATGAGTGGCATAATTCCTTTCATGCTCTTTCAACTTTCGGGACTCATAACAAATTACAAATCCCTCTTGGCTGAGAACTCCTCCCAGCCCCTCCTTACACGCATCTGTGCACACCACGTAATCCTTATTTGGATCTACAATATTCATAATTGGAGCACTGGTTAGTAGCTGCTTCAATCGTTGGAAGCTTCTCTCACATTCTTCAATCCACTGGAACTTCTTCTCCTTCCTTTGCAAGGAAAAGATAGGGTGAGCTATCTTTGAGAATCTGGCTATAAACCTTCTGTAGTAGCCTACCAGACCCATAAAAGATCTCACTTCCGCCACATTCCTTAGCGCTGACCATTCTCGAATGGCCTCAACTTTTTCAGGATCCACAGTGATCCCTTCCTTTGATATAATGTGCCCCAAGTAATGAATCTGCCTTTGGTAAAATGAGCACTTGCTCAATTTTGCGTACAACTGGTGTTCTCTCAATACCTGCAGCATTATTCTCAGGTGTTGTTCATGTTCTTCCTTTGTCTTGGAATACACCAAGATATCGTCTAGGAAGACTATGACAAACTTGTCTAAATAATCTCTGAACACTCCATTCATTAAGCACATGAAAACAGCAGGTGCATTTGTCAGTCCAAATGGCACCACTGTGAATTCATAATGACCATACCTTGTTCTAAAGGCGGTCTCGCTAATGTCCTCATCATTTATTCTCACTTGGTGATATCCATATATGAGATCTATTTTTGAAAATATTTTTGCATCCTTCAATTGATCAAAAAGATCATCAATCCTTGGCAGAGGATACTTGTTCTTGATAGTGAGCTTATTCAACTGTCGGAAATCAATGCACAGTCTCAACGTCCCATCTTTCTTCTTCATGAATAGGACCGGGGCTCCCCAAGGTGACACGCTGGGGTGAATGTATCCCTTCTTTAGTAGCTCTTAGAGCTACAATTGCAACTCTTTCATCTCTAGCGTACTCATTCTATAAGGAGCCTTCGAAACTGGAGCTGCTCCAGGCATCAAATTTATAGAAAAATCGATGTCCCTCTTCGGAGGTAATCCAGGTACCTCCTGAAATACATCCTTGAATTATTTGAGTACCTCGTGATCTTCCAGATTCGAGACTACATCTCGAGATGCTTCTTCCACCCGAGTTGCATATATTTAACAGCCTTTCCGGTAACATTTCTTCAGCTACATGGCTGAGATTTCCCTAGCAGCCACAACTCTGGGAATTCCTTGGACTGTTACCGGATTTCCCTCTTCATTCAGGAAGGTAAACCTCTTGTTACGACAATCCAGAAGGGCATGGTGCTGGTCCAACCAGTCCATCCCAATTAAGCAATCGTATGAGCCTAAATGCAAGATGTTCAATTCAACCTTAGTGCTCATTCCTTTCATGTCCACTGAACAAGACTTAACCAATTCAGCGACCTTCCTCTTGGTCCCTGTGGCCAACTTCACTAACCAAGACTTTTCATGTTTTCTTCTTGTTAAATGCAAACTTTCGACCACTCTAGGATCTATATAACTATGGCTAGCCCCTAAATCAATTAAAATAACAAATGGTCGGTTTTTTATCGTACCTTCCACTTCAATCATGTGCGATTGAAATTTTGCTTGTTTGTTGTCCAGGGTTGCGTAGATCCTCGGAATTATGTTGCCCATATCCTCCACTGTTTCAGCTTGTTGAACAGTATGGACAGTTCTTTCTTTGTCTTTTATGTGGGGGCAGTCTCTGTACCTATGATTCCCTTTACAGCCCCAACACTATATAGGTGGAGGCCTTGGCATCTGCTCACTCCCTTCAACTTTCCTGGGGTCTCTAAAAGATGACTATCCCCAAGGGTTGTTCTTGAAAAAGGGTGGCATGTTTCCCTTCTGCCTTTGTTCTTTCTTAAACCTCTTCTGGTCATCCCAAGCCTTCCGAAAGGTAGGCTTCTCTCTTTGTTGTTCATATAATCATTTCTCCCTTCTTATTGTTTCTTCCATATTCTTAGGATCATCATATTGAATCTTGTCACCAACGGAAGGTGGCAGTCCACTCAGATACCTCTGAATTTTAACAGCCTCATCTTTGATGAATGGAACATACTTCAATAGTTCCAGAAAACTTCGTTCATACTCATCAATGGTCATACTACCCAACTTGAGTTCGAAGAACTCCTTCATCTTTCTATCATAGTATATTTTGGTCAGGTATTTCTTCTCAAAATACCTCTTAAACTCCTTCCACATGACCTCTTTCTCTCTAATGTGTTGCACCTGCACCAACTGATCCCACCACATGGATGCTTTTCCTTTCAGCTGGTACATTGCAATTCTTCCTTCTGCATGAGCAAAATAATTCTGCAGTTGGAAGTATTTCTTTATACCCAACAACCATATTTCGGCATCTTCTTCCTTCTTATGTTCACCATCAAACGTAGGCGGTTTAATCTTGTTGATTTCCCCTTTCAATTCATCCCTTCCAGAGTTTCGGTGCTTTCTGGTAGGAGACGAGCTCGATCTACTACATGTTCCCCTACTGGAATTTCTTTGGGAGCGACTAAGATGTCGGCTACCACTCCTCGACCTCCTTTTCCTCTCAAGATTCTTGACGCTTCTTGATCTCCTTCTTCTCCCAGGGGTTCTGCAACTCTCCATCTTACTTGAGTCTCTTCCCTTCTTGAGTTTCCTCTCTATTCTTTCCAGGCTCTTCAAAAATTTTAAGTTTAATACACCCTGTCGATCCCTGACTTTCATGAGATTTCGGCTATCATCTCGGCGAGCCTGGGCCTCTCTTTGCAATCCTTCAATGATTTTCATTAGGTGTCCTTCCTTATCCTTTTCTTTTCTGTGCCCATTGGAGTTCGATCCTTCCACTTTCACATTGACATCCTTTCCTTCTCATTCGTCTCCTGTTTCGGAGGCAATCTGCACATTTTTCCATTCCATACTCGGCATTGGTTAACTGGAGTCCCGACCGTCGTTGAACTCTGCACACGCACTGTGCAATTCAATTCAAAGTTTTTCAGGCCATTAAAACTTCATGAACAATCCACAACATTTATACACCAATATAAACAAGAACAAAAGACATTTCGATTCAAATAAGTTTTCTGAGCTCTCATTCGACTCTGCAATTTTCGGGTCTTCGAAACTTTCATTTTCAGCATTTCGGGACTTTCGGGCCTTCAGGTTTTCGGTACCCGGGACTTCGTGTTTTCGGCACCCGGGATTTCATTTTGCAGTGACTCCCAACCTTTTATCATTTCTATTCCCAAATTCCAAAAAATTGGTTTCCTTATTCTCTGGGCCCACAACATAGTTGTTGTCCTTAAAATCCGCTACGATTCTTCTGTCTTCGGAGATTTCGGGACTTCAGGACTTCGGGTTTTTGGTCCACGAGGCTTTCAGACTTGCTTTCCTTTCCAACCCTCGACTTTTGAAATTACGATTTACTTTACCCTCCAGGCCCACATAGCACAGTGGTCACCCACAACCACAGTGGCACGTGGCACGTTCATTAGGGTCCACGTTGCTTTTAACGACGTCATTGGGTCCCACCACTCTCGTTTTTCTTCTCGACCCACTGGCACGTGGTACATCTCCATGTGTCCACGTCCATTCCTAGTAAAATCCAATGGTTAGATCTTTCTCAGATCTACGGCGCAAATCCTTTCGGCGTTTCGAGTTTTGGGCATCAGAAGTTCGTGCATCCACACATATTGAACTTCCATTTGCCGAAATCCTGAAATCACTGTCTATTTAACCACTTGATCCAACGGTCAAGTTCTTCTCCCCACGATCTATGGTGTAGGTTGTTTCGGGATTTTTGGGTTTTGGGTTTCGGAGCTGTTCACCTCTCCTCACTTCCCATCTCCCAAAACGTCGATTTCTTCCTGGACAATTAATGGTCCAGATCTCTCTTAGATCGATGGTTATGATCCAATCATGAAATTTTCATTTCGTGAATTCTCACGAACTCACCCTTTGACTATTTCAAGTTATCAGTCAGCGAAAGGTTGATCGCTCTCCACGCGTTCTTTCTGATGGACGGTCCTGACTAATTCAGGATTTCGCGTATCGCGATTCCCACATTCCTGTGAAATTCCAAAGGGCTTTAAACCTCATGCACACTTTCCAAATTTGATGGTCACGAGGGTTCACGTTCCCTCCCGAATAGATCCTAAAGCTCCAACACTTCTGGTGTGGAGTCCTCTTTCCCTGTGTACTTATACCACACTGGCTGCGGTTTCATAACGTCGCTATACCTCCTGAGCTTAAAAACTCGTCAAGTAACTCCTTGACACTTTGGAGCAAACCGGGGTCCGAAATTGGCCTTCCAGACCCAATTTCGCCTCGCATTCTCGTTCCAAAGACCGCTCCACTGGCCCATCTAGGCTCAGTGTTGAAACCTTGGCTCTAATACCAAACTGTAGCGCACCTTTTTAGCTACCATGGCTTAATCACTCTTAAAAGGAAACTTTAACACCACTTGGTACATAACTCATACAGGTATTATAAATCCCATGCATTTAAACAAATAAACACATTCTACACAGAGTATTCATATGAGTTACTGCCATAATTAACAATCAATAGCATTTCATACTAATTCATATACACAGCGGAAATCATGATAACATAAGCAGTAGAGTCATGAAAAACATGATTAAAAAACATAATCAGATACTTATCTTTTAACAGTGGTAGAATCCACCAACCAAGTGCAGGCCTTCTACGAACCTCCCAGCCTTAGACCACACTGCTCATCAGCTCAGCAGTGGGTCACCCCCGATCTGGGACTAAGCTCCACCCCGAGACAAGGAATCCTAGGTTAGGCTGAGGTTACAGGGAAAACAGCACACAACCACAGGAAGGGATTCTCTCCGAGGAACCACCCACACTCACTACCCACAGACCCTCATTCCCCACATGCATGTTCCACCCCAGGATTATACACCTTCTATGTCACCTGGACAGTCCTTCGGCTGCTAACCTCCCTTGCCTTGGGTTACAGCAACAGATCGGACTGGAAGTCTCCGGGCTCTGTGGCAACTATAGGGTTCCTTCCAGGAGTTCTCTCCTTCCTCTACGCACTCTCTCGCCTAGACAGAATCGCTCACAGGTCAACAAACCTCCCACGCAGTCCAGCACTGCGTAGCCACACAACCAACGGAAAAACAGACACGGCTTTTTCCACAGGCTCAGCAATGGAAAAATGGCTCAGGGCCACGAATTTCGGAACAGAGATCTCACACACAGGCTCGATATCGGGTAGTGGATGTACACAGATTCTCTAGACATAGCATGGGATTTTTCCCCCTTCCAACAAAGGTGAAACCGGCTCTTTCATAATTGCTCCCAGTTTTCTCGGTTCAATACGGAGGTATACATGGGTTTTTCAGTTCAGAAGGTGTACGAGGTTTTTCTGCAAAGCTCGGGTCAGTCGTACTGCTCAAAGCCTGTACACCCTCAGGAAATCCGCTCGAATGAGAGAGTGTCCCCCTTCACGGTCCACCCAAACTATTTTTATTTTCATGCACCAGGGTCGACACTTGTCGCCCTGGAGATTGCATGCATTCCACCAGCACGCATCACCTTCCCTTGGTCAGGAACTTAGGAATAATAATATAAATGGCACATGTTCTTTTGGAATAACAATAAAATATTATTCCTAAGCTTAAGCCCCTTTTCCCACCCTCCAGCCCCTAATCCCTTGCCTTCTCTGTGGAAGCTCAGTCCCCCTTCACTCATTCATCGTGGTCGGTCTGCACCTGGCGATGTTTATAATTTTATTAAATGTTTTTGTATATATACAAGTAAAAAATCAGGCATTGGGCCTCCAACCCTTAGGCTCTCTGGCCTAACAATCACATAAGCCCACCGGCTTATACAAACTTGGCTCACCATCCTATAACACATATTTACAATTCATTTCACACATCAGATTTACAACTGGGCTCGGCCTTGGGGACATTACAGCTGTGGAATAAGTATACATTCAAAACATATCACAACTTCACATAGACAAAGTAGAGCGTTGGTCTATATTTCGTTGGGGGTCTCACCATGCTTCCTTTGTCGCTTGAATGAAGGAGTGCAATTATTGATTTGGTTCACTAGCCAAATTCATTACAAAACACAAACCTATTATTATTTGACTGCTCACAAACATTGTTTACATGAATTTTAGGCCCTTATCTATGTTGCAACTGTAGGTCTAAGAAGGTACATAACCATTATCTCCGACACTTAAATATGCTTCATCTTCTCTTCCACTAGGCCTAACAACTGCACTATGGCCATTACGCACATGAAATTTAATGTTTCCACTAGAAGTCTTTACAGCCTAGTATGTTTGAAGCACAATTTTAAAATCTGTCAGCACTCCTCCAGCCTGAAAGTCAAATATCATTGTTATATAACATTTATGAAATCTAAATCAAAACAAACAAAAATTATATTGTATGCATGGCAAGCACAACCTTCTCCTAGTGGAAAGTATATAGATACTTGTTCTCCCCAGAAAACACCAAAGGAAGAGACAACAAATGGTAAAGACCATGAAGCATCTTTCTTTAGAGAAGTAACCAATTCTTTTCCAACCTTATAAGTGACCATCATACCAATTTTGATAACTATGAGAATACAAAATTGTTTTCTCGTCATAAAGCAACATCTAGATTGATCTTTTTGGTCTTAAAGAATCTGCATTAACAAGGATAACAGTCCACTCTTTGAAATAATTACTAGTATGAAATGTAGAGAACAAGAGGACCACCATTAACAGTAAATTAGCCACTAATATTTTCAAGTGCCAGCGTAGGTTTGGTAATAATGGAAAACCCCAAACCGTTGTAGGACACCTTGAGGTCGATGAATTATTTGAGTTCCTTAGTTATTGTGAAATAACTAAAAAGAGAAATTCATATGTGCTATTAGTAAAGGATGAATAAAAAGAATAAGGGAAAAGGTCTATTCGAGTAGCAGTATACCCAAAACCACTAGTAGCATAGGCAGGCGTATCAGTAATTAGCTCGGGGCCCCTATTGCTTAATGACCTATTGTGAAGTTTTTGCAGAAGCTAGAAGTAAATCACGATTAGAAAGTGCCATTTTAGTCATTGAAAACTTAAATTAATGTGGAGTTGTTATCTACACTTGTAGTAATAAGTAAAAAATAAACCACACCTTGAATAATAAGTAAAAAATAGACAACACCCTGAAAGTACAAATTTAGAATTGGAAACAAGAAAGGCTTTTTCTTCTACTTTGTGATAACACCAAAAAAAGGATCAATAGAAGCTAAGCTACAAGTACTCACCAATAAAGTTTTGATCCCCTCAAGGTACCTGAATTCAAGACTATTATTTTTATTGGAAATTATCTGATTCTCGAGAAGAGCATAAGAGACTGCAGACTTAGATCGATAATTTCATAAAGGGAGATCAAGACCTGAGGTTTAATTTTTCTAGTAAGGAATCAGGGTCATGAAGATGACAAACTGAAGACTAAAATTGAATTTCAATAGTTGTGGAAATAATATGCTAATTCCTCAACAACAACAAAAAATGATAAAGTTCTAGTTTCCAATTTTGCAAACTAAGGTATTCCTTGCTACAAGTAAGTATGTTTCCAGCTTCAAAAATGATATAATCGTTGAGCCAAATTTCAATCATTTTTATCATGGTCAAAAGGAGCAATTAGAAGAAACTCGATCTACAAAAATACAGGAGAATTTATATAGACAGGTTGTGCATAAGATATGGAGGTCCCCCCCTTCCACTCACCTCCGGAAAACAAACAAAGGGGAATGATTGGAATGAAATACACCTCCTCACTGAACGAACAAGATTCAGAAAACGTTACACGGTTGGAACAAAGACCAAGATAAAGGTATGTGGCTATCACGTTCTCCCCCTTTGCTTCAACGGGTAGTTTACTCTACATCATTCACATTGCCGAAAGACTAATAAGCCACGGATGGAGAATCCCCCTAGGTTCTTAGAAATTTGTTTTCGATTTGGTGTACTTACCCTTATACAATGATCTTATTACTACTCGTGACCCTATTGTCATTCCAAAAAGAATGTTAAAGCTGACAGCTTTGCACGGGCGTTCAAAATAGATAGATAGCATTGTAGGACGGGCGTTCAAAATGGACCAGACAAAGACAACCTTGTCGCGGTATTGATTATATTCAAATCCTTATCCTTACTGCTTCAACCTTTGGGCCTTCCTGAAACTCAGCCTCACTGCCTTTTGACTATCTTTCATAATCTAGGACTCCCTTCTTTGGTGGGAATAGCCTTTGAAAATTCCTATTATCTCTTGAAATGAATTTTCTTATTTTCAGAGCATGCCTTTTGAAAATGTTTACCCAATATTTCTCATTGTAATAGCCATGGTACCAATTATAGTCATTTATGGGCTAGGCTGCTGAGACAAAGACGATACAGATTAACAAATCAAAAATTAAAACCAGCAAAAGAGAGGTTAGAAATGAGCTTAAAATCATGAGACATTTTGAGAGTTAAGGCATCAATTTAGCTCATTTAAGTGTAACAATTGCTAGATATATGAAAAAATAAGCACGATAGATTCAACAAATTTCTATTCTTAATATATTATATCAACCACAATATATTATATCAACCACACCAACAGAAAAATGCAAATTGATTTATGATTAAGAAAATTTATTTATGAGTTTGATAACTATTCCTCAGTGTGATGATTAACAACAACTCGACAAATTTGTTCCTATATTCGACTGCCCACACCATTATGCCAAATAGTAGATTATGATCAGAGTAATACATTTGACTTGGGCTTCGACGGGTTCGAGGTTGTTGGAGCTATGGCATCCCAAATCCTCTTATGTCATTTCAGTGGGCATATCACGCTACAAAAGATCATATACCTATGATATTACATATACTTAATCTAATGAAAAACGCATATCAAACTATAAAAGACCATTAACCTATGATATTGATTCTGAACACCAGGGAAAAAATATTACTGGCCATACTCCAGCATTGGTGCAATGATATTCCTGGCCATCTATAACCAGGGTAGGTGGGAATGTTGGTGTTATTAAGCAACTTTTATTTATACATGTCCATAAAAACCACCGGGCTATACCTGGGTGGGTGGGAATTTTGGTGTTACTAAGCAATTTTTCTTCATCCAGGTCGAGAAAAACCACCCGACAATACCCATAATTATTTATACAACATGTAGCGTTAACACTTATTCCACGTAGCATTTAGAAAAGATGTAAAGTACTTGGATACCCAGTTCGCGATATTTACTTGTTAGATTTCATATGCACCACTTGAAGACATCCTTGACACTTGTGATAAGTGAAGAAACGTGGATGACATTCAACAACATGTGTACCATGACTTCCCTAACATTTGTGATGAGTGAAGGAACGTGACTTTATTGTTTTTTGTTTTATTATTATTATTATTATTTGTTGTTCTTTATTAATTGAATCCAAGACTGGTAAATTTTCATATGCACGGTGATTCAATGAAGTTAATGCCAATAGAAAAATAAGTTTATGGTATTAGAGGTCCAACCAGATTCGACCAGCCCATGGTGGCAAGAATGTCCCCCCATTCTCCTAGCCCCCCCATTTGACTAGTGCATTTCTTCAACCATCCATTGTATCTTCTCCCAGCTATGGTTGATTCGACCAACAAGCACCAAGCAGTCATGTTCATCAAGCCTCGTATTAGTTTGTCAAGCTAGACTTGGTCATAATATTTGGTAAAGCTATAGCCATCCATCGGTTTAGTCAAGCTATAGTTGTTCATATAGTTGTTTTTCATATTGTACCTGCAATGGTTATGTCTGCACCTGACTAAGGCAGATGAATAGGTGTTCCAGCTTCAACATAGTGAAAATGGATACCACTGAATAATTAGCTCATTATTTCACTCCAGCGCATGCTAAGATGTTCACAAAGCTAAGTATGCCCACGTGTAACTTTACTATGACATCAACAACTATTTCCCCAATGAGGGATATGGTCTTTGACAAGACAAGGGTGCTCTGGTTCCTCCAGCTTTGTTTGAACCTGTATAAATCAATTATATCAAGTTGCTTTTCCGTGTATGTAGTAAAAATGATTTCTCATTCAACATCATCCAGGAGGGAATAGAGGGAGGGGAAAGTGGTGGAAAGAGGAACTTTCCATTGCTATAAAAACTAGAATGTGTACAACCTCCCTTCTGCTTCAGAAGCATATAAATTGTTGTTTCTATTGTTTTGGGTACGTCTTGGTGAGTGGTAGGTCAAGGTGCCCTACCTCCATTCCCTGATTTACCCACATCATTGGGTTATGCCACATACTCTTCCATGCAATACACCTAAAAAATTGTGTTGTTAGTGGGTTTTGATGTTGTTATTCTCTCTAATAAAGTTAGCAAATATATACATGTTTTACCTTGCCATGTCTATGCATCAGATTCTATATAAATTGTTTTCCTCATTTTTCTTTGGTTATGATTATAATCATTTCTAATGTCTGGCAGTTGTTTTGTAAAGGAATTTTTATATTCATATATGTTGGTTGTGGGATATTGCAATGGTTGTGGAAAAAATTAAAAAATCCCTGAAAAGCAAAGTGTCCATTTGTATAAATTTTATGGGGATTCTAGAATCTGAATATATGCCTATAGCTTCTAGTCCTTTGGAATTACTAAAGGAAATGAACATGAATCCACAAGGTAGACTGGGCTTTAAGAGAGCACTTACTCAGACGTGCCGAAGCGAAAGCCCCAGGTATTATTGAACATAAATTTGTGCCTCCCGGGGGAGGGTGGGGACCATTCAAACATATATATAAATAAGGCAGTAAGACTAGGTCCTATGATAAGATGATTTATCTACTACAAAGTTGAATGAGAAAAACCAAATCTATATCAGTTGGCGGAACCAACCCAGTTAGGCCATTAGCGGGTGAGAAATGAATTTCAATTCACCTAGTGTGAAAGCCCTTCTCACTTAATTGATCTGGGTCTTATTTAGTGGTGTTTAAGTGATCTACGTCTTATTGAGGGGTTAAACACCGATATCTTGTAGCTTCCGACTAACTGTACTTGAAAGAGATATCATTGGTTCTACTTGTACTTTAAAAATAATTATATATGTTATATATGGCAGGTCACATGTAAAATCCCCTGCAAGGTAATTGAAAATGAATCTCATTCTCATCATAAAGGAAAGTGGAAAGTCCCCGATTTATCCAATGAATTGTCATTGTGTCCTAGACAGTCTCACGCTTCCCTCTACCCCTCTAATCAGCAACGACGTTCACTCGTTTTGAGGCAGTATAATTTTTCATCATCGTGCATGCACAAAGCCTACTTTTCTCCGCATCTTGGCAGGGACATAACCACTACAGTGGCACTTGTTACTAATGCTTTGTTGATTACTCGTGCTTTGTTGATGATCATAACTAGACTAAGTTCATTTTAATTTGGAATCTATAGATCTAAGTCATCCCTGGAAGTGCAATAGCTTTTAACATTAAATATAAAGATATAAATATGTAAAAATAAAATTTTGTTCATTATACAAATAATATCTTATATGTGTGTGTGTGTGTGGATAGCTACATATAAACTATTATATGTAAATCTCAATTTTTTTTAAATATATAGAACTACTTTTTATCTTTGTTTACATTTTTATTTATTTAACATATAATATAATTACTATTATTCATTATTGTTAAAAGTATTATAATTTTGTTTTTGAATTCAATATAAACATATATTGAACTCAACTTTTTCCATATCAAATTGAATTGTAAAAAGAATGCAATAAAAATATTGTATTTTAAATTTTATTTATGATTTTATGAAAAATTGAGCAATTTTCCACTAAAATTAAGATTAAGAATAATACTCAAAATAATAATTGTTGGATTAGTGAGAGGGGGGGTGAATCAATAATAGAGCAATTTAATTTTTTTTAACCATATAATTCAAGTGTTATATCAATGAAGCATTATCATCCAATAACTACAAAGTAAATAAGCAATGAACAAGCATACACATACACAGTACACCAGTGTTTTACGTAGAAACCCAAATAGGGAGAAAACCACAAAATGTTTTTTATTATATGTCTTGAAGAATTACATTCATTGAAAGCACCAACTTCCTTTATTTTCTAGCTGCAACTGGAAGGAGTCTCCAACTCCCCAATTCTCTGGCTACAACCAGAAGGAGGCTACAACCCACTATGTTATCTGGCTACAACCGGAAGGTGGCTACAACCACATGTCCTTGCCCCGTCTTGCCACCCTGAAGTAGAAGTAGAATGAGGAATCACTATCAACTTGTCACTGTGAGATATACTGTTGTAAACCTGTACCAATAAATCTGAACCATGCATCAACCTGTACCTCAACCTGTAATCAACCTGTACCATAAACAAGTGCATCAACCATGTACTAACCTGTACCAAATAACCTGAAATCAACCTATACCATAAACAAGTGCATCCAACCATGTACCAAGTATGTACCAATCATGTGTCAACTACTCATCAACTATGACTCATCAATATGTACCAACATCATCAACTATACACCTCATGTATGTGCCAACTCATCAACTACTTGTCTCAATCATGTACTCAGCATGTACCTCAACCAAAATCCCTCATCAATTTCATCATCCAAATCTTATTTGTAGCTCTATAATAGACCTGGTGTATATGATCACATTCCTGCAAACCTTCCTTAACTTCAACACCAAGAGACTAGCATTTTCATCATACTTTTCTTTAGTCTCACATGCCTAGTTTTGGATTAGTTAACAACCCTAACTTGAAGTAATCATAACTTTGTACCTATAATGTATAAGATCTGAAACTGATACACAATGTTCTTCTACGTGTTTTATGCAATTCCTCCAGGTTTCACTACTTGGAACCTCTCAAAAAATGAGTTATAGAAAAAATGGCATACCTTGTAGAGTTATGGCTTATTCTAGAGAGAGACCTTGTAGAGCGTGCCCCGCATAGAATATTTGTTAAATTGATTTGAAACTATTACAAAAGATACTAGAGACTGTAACCTAACCAAAACATTTGGTTTCACTGAATTTGGATCTGTTATGAAGAAGTTACGACGTTTTTACCCGAAACACCTATTTTTGACTAGTTTCAAGACTAGCCACAAATCCTATTTTCCACGGAGTGTAACTCCAAAAATACAATGCCCCACAATATGAATGTTTTACCACAGATACTTGGATATGTTTTATCAATGGCATAGAAATTTCACGTTTTGAATCATTATAGGAAAAAAATTATAGCGAAAATGGTGGGATGACCTGTAAATAACATACCTTAGAAAGCATCATCAAAAGAATTTATCCTTCCTTGCATTTCGGCCTTCTTTTCTTCACCTTCCCTCATAATTTTGGCTTAGATATCCTTGGTTACCTCAGAAACCTATAGATATTCAATATGCTCAAATGTGATTAAAATGAGAGAGCCTTGCCTCTTATTTATACTCTCCAAGTAGCTTCCTTAAAAACATATTCTAGGTCACTTGGCCCCACTTTCCTTATTTTAGGGTTCACCCACTTCTAATTTCTCCATTAAATTTATTATTGAAATAATTTATTTTGTATTCACTTTTAATTATAATACACTCATTACTTCACTTTATTATTTACCTTTTAAAATCTCTTAAACCACTTTGACTACTTTGACCTTTTGAGGCTTCTAGATGACATATGAGGGTCCTCCAACTTCGTAAGGCCATAACTCTCAAACCGTGAGGAGTTATGTGATGTTCCGCATACCACCAGAAATGGAATGACATGTACTATCCATATATAATAGTATTATCTGAAAATATATCATAACGCATATTGTTATCCATCAAACAAACTTGGGTCCATTACCCAAACCTGGGGTCTCCAACTTCTCATGGCCATAACTCTCTAACCGTGAGGACTTATGTGACATTCCACATGCCATTGGAAATGGAATGACAAGAAATATCCATATATGATATCATTATTCCATAATTAAGCATGGGTTCTCTTACTCTGCAAAGCATCTTCCCGTGAGGGCTTTCACCATAAGGGGACCACTTTGGAGTTCATCCATCTTTACTTCTTATCAACCATGACAAGACAATAATGAGTCATCTTTACATCAAACAATCTTGGGTCCATTACCCAAACCGTTGTGTTGTGGGGCTTTCTTCAAGGGTTGAAATCAATGACAACCAACCTTAATCAACAGTCTCCCCCTTTGGCATTGATGCCAGCACTCTGATGCAATACTGAAATCATATCACTCATGCTCCCCCTGGAACCATGCCTCTCTCCTCTGTATCTAATAAATTTACCTCTATCCTCTGCATTTGATAAATTTTCTCCCCTTGGAACCATGCCTCTATCATTTGCATCTGATAAATCTCTACCCCTTTGTCATCAATGGCAAAGGTATCTTTCCATCCGGGGTTGCTCCCCCTGATTGAACTGTCCTCTTATGGTGCTTCCTCGTGTACATCTAAGACATATAAGATAAGAATTCAAAAACCATTCATTTTGGAGTAGAAATAACTCCAAGTCTTTGGAAAAGATATTCAAAGGATTCCAGTGGAAGTGGTTTGTAAATTTGTCTGCCACTTGTTCTTTTGTGCCCACATACTCAACTCTAATGTTCTTTTCTACAACCTGTTCCCGTAAAAAGTGATATTTGATTGGAATGTTCTTCGTCTTGGAGTGCTTCACTAGGTTTTTTGAGATACTAATGACACTTGTATTATCACAATATATTGGAATGGGCTCATCATACTGAACCTATATATCTGTCAAAGTTTGTTTCATCCAAAGAACCTGTGTACAACATGTTGTTGCTGCAATATACTCTGCCTCGATTGTAGATAGAGATACCGATGATTGTTTCTTGCTTAGCCATGATACCAAACACTCAACTAAGTAGAACGTCGCTCCACTAGTGCTTTGTCGATCATCGATGCAACATGCCCAATCTGCATCTATGTAGGCAATAAGTGATAGATGTTTTCCTTTTGGATACCATAATCCAAACTCTTCTATTCCTTTGAGATATCTGAAAATCCTCTTTACTACTAATACATGTGATTCCTTTGGTGCTTCTTGAAATCATGCCACCTATCCAACTGCTTGCATTACATCTGGTCTAGATGTTGTCACATATACTAGGCTGCCAATCATTGACATGTATTGCCTCTGATTTGTATACTTCGAATCATCATATTTTCTCAACTTACAACTGGATTGCATGGGAGTGATAATTGGTTTGCAATCTTCCATTCCAAACCTCTTTAGCATTTCTCTTATATACTTGGTTTGAGAAATAAAAATTTCTTGGTTTCTTTGATGTATCTGAAGTCCCAGAAAGAATGATAGTTCTCCAAGTAACGACATTTCAAATTCATTATGCATGTCTTTTGCAAATTTCTGGCTTAACCTGTCATCATCACTACCAAAAATAATATCATCAACATAAACTTCAATTAATAAAATATTACCTTGACTTACCTTGATGTAGAGGTTGATGTCTTCACTTCTTTTTCTGAACCCTGCCTGCTGCAGATACTTATCCAGTCTGGAGTACCATGCTCTAGGAGCCTGTTTTAGACCATACACGGCCTTCTTTAATTTACATACATAGTTTGTGTTCTCTAACAACCGAAATCCTTCTAGTTATTCAATGTAGACTTCTTCTTCAAGTTCCCCATTCAAAAAAGTTGATTTTATGTCCATCTGATATACTTTAACATTTTTGGAGCATGCATAAGCTAAAAGTAAACGGATTGCTTCCATTCTAGAAACTAGGGAAAATGTCTCTTCAAATTCAATTCCTTCAATCTGTGAATATCCTTTACATACCAATCTAGCTTTGTTCCTTGTAACCTGTCCATCTTCATTCAATTTATTCCTAAAAACCCATTTTGTGTCGATCACATTCTTATTCTTTGGTCTTGGAACCAATTCTGAAGTGTCATTTTTCTCTATTTGATCTGATTCTTCATCCATGGCCTTATTCCAAAATTCATCTTTGTTGGCTTCTTCAAAACAATTTGGTTCAATTGTAGATAAGAGTTCTAGGTGTGTTTGTTCTGGTGAACGGATTTTTCTTCTAGTCTCAACTCTTGCATCTTTGTTCCAATAATATGATCTAAAGGATGATTCTTCTGTACTCGTTTGCTAGGTGTCTTTGAAGATACTTTCTGAACTTTCTCTTCTTCTTCTGTCGGATTCTCTTAATCTTCATCTTCCTCTTCTACTTCTTTTTCATCTTCTTCTTCGAAAAGTTGTTCCATTGATTTGTTTTCTTCTTCCTTTGATTCTGGTTTGCCTGTTTCATCAATTGTTACGTTGATGCTTTCCACAAATTTGTTCAATCTTAGATTGTAACACTTGTATGCTTTCCTTGTACTTGATTAACCAATAAGTATTCCTTTGTTCACACGAGAGTCAAACTTTCTCATTATGTCATCTTCTCTTTTGATGTAGCATTTGCTTCCAAAAACTCGGAAATGCTTCATATTTGTTGGTCTTCCTTTCTATAGCTCATAAGGAGTTTTATCAGTGTTGTTTCTAAGCATTACTCTGTTTTGAATGTGAATTGTTGTATGCATTGCCTGTGTCCAAAATATATCTGTCAATTTGGAATCCATTAGCATTGTTCGAGCCATTTCTTGTATTGTCTTGTTCTTTCTTTCAACAACTCCATTCTGTTGAGGTGTCCTAGAAACAGAGAATTGTCTTTTTATTCCATGACCTCTACAGTAGTCCATAAATTCCTTTGAAGTGAAATCTCCACCATTATCAGATCTCAAACATTTGATTCTTGAATCCATCTCATTTTCAACTATTTTCTTGTAGATATTGAAGTTTTCAAAAGCTTCTGACTTGTTCTTAAGAAAGCAAACTGCAGTCATTCTTGTATAATCATCAACCAATAACATAAAATATTTTTCACCTTTTAATCCCTTTGTTGTAGTTGGTCCAACTATATCAGTGTGCACAATTTCCATTAGTCTTGTTGTTGAATACTCCTTTGATTTGAACCTGGTCTTTGTTTGTTTTCCTTGTTGACAATGCTTGCATAAAGTGTTGGTTGGTTTCATGATCTGGGGCATTTCTTTGACTGCTTCTCTTTTGTTGACTTTGACAATGTTATCAAAATGCATCTGACCCATTCTTCTATGTCATAACCAACTTTCATCTTCCTTTCCTAGAAAACACTTTTCATTTCCAATTTCACTTAACATATATATGTTGTTTGAAGTTCTTGCAGTTGTACCGACCAATTTCCCTGAACCTTCTTTTCTTATCTCACACTTTTCTGAATTGAAAGTAAATTTATTACCTTGGTCACACATTTGACTCACACTTAGAAGATTATGTTTCATATCTTCTACCAGTAGAACATTTTGTGTCTTTTCATTCTTGTTCCTAATTTGGATTGTGCCTTCTCCAATGATTTTGGATGAATTATCATTTCCGAAAGAGACTGATCATTTTTTTCTTTCCATAATGTAAGAAATTTGTCTTTATCACCTGTCATATATTTTGAACATCCACTGTCAACATACCAACCGTGTTTCTTTTGCTTAGCTTGTAGAGCGACTGTGCATTCTTCATTGTTATATTGATCTTGTTTTCTTATCCATGTCGTTTTTTGAGGTTCTTGTCTATGACTGTTGTTATTCTGTTGAGGTTATTTAGGAGGGACTTTCATTCTGCAATCCTTGACCATGTGTCCAAAATTGTTACATTTGTAACATTCCACTTCAGTGCTCAAAGATTCAAACATGCTGCAATTTATTCTTTGAGTGTCACTAGGTCTCCTTGAATAATCCCTTTGTGTATAACTCTCAAAGTTGTTACTGTTCCTATTGTTAGCTTTGCAATTCACGGCTTTATGTCCAAAATTATTACATGCATAACATAAACTAAAAAATATAGTTTGATACCTGGGAGTTGAAGAACTTCTAAAAGGAGGTGCTCTTATGAATCCTTCTTCTTCTTGAGGCCTATCTGTTTGTTGTTGATTCTGAAATTTGAATCTTCTTCGTGGAGGAGTGTCCCTGTAATCTTCCTTGTATATCTTCCTATCATCTTTGATTGTTTATGCATAGCTCTTTGGATTTTCTTCTTGCTTTGTTGTTTTGGAGTTTGATCCATTTTCTATCTAATTGTATCCAAGTTCGGACTTGTCAAGATGATATTTTTTACTGTTGATGATGTCATTCAGAACTTTTGAGTTATTCTGCATATTTTTCTTTTGAATATCATTTCTTAGCGTGACAACCTCTGCTTCCAAGTTTCCAATGATCTTGTCCTTTTCTTCTAGTTTTTCTTTGAGTGCTTCTTCAATTCTTTTATCTTCTTCTATTTAAACCTTCAATTTTGTGATCATTTGTTCTAGTTCTTGAGTGTCCTTTTTCTTGACTAGTTCTGCTTGCAATTTCTTGTTTTTATTCTTTTCTCTTCTAATAACTTTTATGGCACACATTAATTCTTCTCAATAGTCAACTTTTGCCTCTTCAATTTCTTCTTCGTCTTCTTCACATTCTTCTTCGGAGTCTTCTTTGTCAGAGTCTTTTACTGCCATGAATAGAACTCTTCATGTCTTATTGTCATTGACTTCATCTTCATCTGATGATGAGATGTCTTCTTTGGAGTATAAACTTTTCTTGAAAACTTTCTTTGTAGTTCTTTTGTCTTTATATATGTGTTTTCCTTTTGAGTAACCTTCATCATTTCTCTTTTTCTTATGAGGACATTTGTTAGCAAAATGACCAATACCATCACAGTTAAAACAAATTAAAGAGAGTTTACCTATATACATACCATTGGTTCCCTTGTTCAGTCTTTTGACGAAGTTGGTCACGTCTTCATCATCTTCTGAGGCATCACTGTTGTTGCTATATTCTTCTTGTTCCTTTTTATTTTGCTTTGATCTTTTGGATGCCTTGAAGGTTGCTTCTTTTACATCTGGATTTTCCTTCTCAGTTCTCATTTCATATGCTGTGAAGATTCCATGCAGTTCGTCCATGCTTATTGAGTCCAGATCCGATCTTTCTTCTAGTGTTGATATCTTAGGGTTGAATTTCATAGGAAAAGATCTTAGTATCTTTTGAACAATTACAGATTCTTCAATTTCTTCTCCCAATCCTATGATTGCATTCACTGTTTCATCGACTCGTAAGAAGTAGGTTGCAATATCTTTAGCTTCCTTCATTTTTAGTTGTTCGAACTGACCTCTATAAGTCTGAAGCTTTGTTGCTTTGACTTTTGTATCTCCTTCATAAATATTTTGAATCTTGTCCCAGATCTCTTTAGTGGATTTACAGTGTGCAACTTTGGTGAATATCGTATCATTGAAACCATTCAAAAGTGCATTTGTGGCTTTGAAATTATTCTCACTAAGTTTTACTGCTTTGTCATTTGTTGGTGGAACTACTGGTGTTGTGTATCCATCTACAATTGATTGTCAAACTTGAAATCCTTGTGCCTGTATATATGTCCTCATCCTTATGCTCCAAAAAGCATATTTTTGTCCATCAAACTGTGGTATTCCATTTTTATATGAGTTGGTACTCTCCATGATCTACCTTTCAATGGTTAAACTGATTTCTGAAGGAACATGCTCTGATACCAATTGTTGGATTACTAAGAGGGAGGGTAAATCAATAATAAAGCAATTTAATCATTTTTAACCATATAATCCAAGTGTTATATCAATGAAGCATTATCATCCAATAACTGCAAAGTAAATAAGAAATGAACAAATGAACAAACATACACATACATAGTACACCAATGTTTTACATGAAAACCCAAATCGAGAGAAAACCACGGAATGGTTTTTCTTATATGTCTTGAAGAATTACATTCATTGGAAGCACCAACTTCTTTTGTTTTCTAGCTGCAACTGGAAGGAGGCTCCAACCCCCTAGTTTCTCAGGCTACAACCTGAGGGAAGCTCCAACTCCCCAATTCTCTGGCTACAACCAGAAAGAGGCTACAACCCCCTATGTTCTCCGGCTACAACCAGAAGGTGACTACAACCGCCTGTCCTTACCCCGTCCTGCCACCCTGAAGTAGAAGTAGAATGATGGAACCATTGTCAACCTGACACTGTGAGATATACCAATGTAAACCTATACCAATAAATCTGATCCATGCATCAACATGTAACTCAACCTATAATCAACCTGTACCATAAACAAATGCATCAACCATGCACCAACCTGTACCAAATAACCTGTAATCAACATGTACCATAAACAAGTGCATCCAACCATGTACCAACTATGTACCAATCATGTGTCAACTACTCATCAACTATGACTCATCAATATATACCAACATCGTCAGCTATACACCTCATGTATGTGTCAACTCATCAACTACTTGTCTCAACCATGTACTCAACATGTACCTCAACCAAAAGCCCTCATCAATTTCATCATCCAAATCTAATTTGTAGCTCTGTAATAGACCTGGTGTATATGATCTCATTCCTACAAACCTTCCATAACTTCAACAACAAGAGACTGACATTTTCATCAAACGTTTCTTTAGTCTCACATGCCTAGTTTTGGATTAGTCAACAACCCTAACTTGAAGTAATTGTAACTTTTTACCTGTAATGTATAAATATCTGAAACTGATATGCAATGTTATTCAGTGTGTTTTTTGCAATTCCTCCAGGTGTCACTTCTTGGAACCTCTCATAAAAGGAGTTATAGCAAAATTGACATACCTTGTTGAATTATGGCTTATTCTAGAGAGCGACATTGTAGAGCGTGCCCCTCACGAAATATTTGTTGAATTGATATGAAACTATTACACAACATACTACAAACGGTAACCTAACCAAAACATTTGGTTTCACTGAATTTGGATCTGTTATGAAGAAGTTGTGACTTTTTTACTCGAAACACCTGTTTTTGACTAGTTTCAGGACTAGCCGCAAACCCTATTTTCCACAGAGTGTAACTCAAAAAATACAATGACCCACAAGCTGAATTTTTTACCACAGATACTTGGATATGTTTTCTCATTGACATAGCAATTTCATGGTCTGAATCATTATATAAAAAAAAATTATAGCGAAAATGGTGAGATGACCTGTAAATAACATACCTTAGAAAGCACCATCAAAAGAATTTATCCTTCATTGCATTTCCGCCTTCTTTTCTTCACCTTCCCTCAGAATTTCGGCTTACATATCCTTGGTTAGCTTAGACACCTATAGATATTTAATATGCTCAAGTTTGATTAAAATGAGAGGGTCTTGTCTCATATTTATACTCTCCAAGTAGCTTCCTTAAAAACATCTTCTAGGTCACTTGGCCCCACTTTCCTTATTTTAGGGTTCACCCACTTCTAATTTCTCCATTAAATTTATTATTGAAAT
>JASDQU010739699.1:122272-184259 GCA_032191745.1 Picea mariana | reverse complement strand
AGCACATGTGGTGGAGATACTGCCTTATCAAGATTCAGATCTGGTATCTTGGGCATCATAGGGATAATACTTTGTTTGGTTTGCTTTAACATTTTTCTTTGGACTTTTAATTTCATAAGTCACCCTTTATATTTTTGTAGTTTTCTTCATGGGCATATCTGTAAGTGTCCTCTTGGTTGTTGCTTCTCTACTTGTATCACTTTGAGTACCCTGAGAGATATCATCCTCAATAAAATTTGGTTTTCCTCTCTTCAAAGAAGGATCAAATAAGGCCTTTGCATTTAGTCTGAATTTATTTGTGAGTCAAGTCTTGATTCTTCTTGATGTTGCCATTGGTTGTTTTCCTTTATTCTTCTATTGACCTCCTTTGTAATTTCTCTTGTTTTTCTTTGTGTCTAAAGTTTCTTCAAATTCCATGACTGAAATTTCCTCCATGGGATGAAATTTTCTCCATATCTCTTTCTGGAGGTAAATTTAGTTCTTCTACAGCTCTTCTGGTTTGTTTTCTGGTGTAGAACATTTTATACTCCAGAGGACTCTATTTTTCTACATTAGACACTGGTCTCTCTTTTAGTATGTCTTTCTCATGAAATATTTGCTTCTTCTTGCTTGACTTGGTTTCCCTTTTAGTTGATGGAACCTTCAGTTGTGTCTTTTTAGCACTTTTTGATGAGTTGTTGAATACTTTTGAAACCCTAGTCTTCTTTACAGGAGTTGTTTAATCAAATTTATTTTCTTGTTCTTCAAACCCTAATGAAGACAAAAATTATTCCCAAGAGGTATGAGTTTTGTCTAACTCTTGTATGACCAAAACCTTTATGAGTCCTTGATGGAAAAAATTGTATGGATCTTTTTTTGGATGGATTTGTACTTTATTTTCCATGTTAGTCACACTTTTCAATAAATAGTAAGGAAAGTCCCTTCTGCTACTTCCACTTAAATGTGAGAGGAATCTCATAAGATAGTGATGAAAAATAGAAAACCTACCTTCACATGTTATACATTTTTGAACCACCAGTAAAGTATTCTTCCACTCTTCCTTCATCCATGTATTTGGAATCCCTTTGCTCCATTATGTATCTTGATGATCTACACTGAGGAACTGATTGTAGAGGTTTGTTGGGACCTCTTTCTTTTTGAAAAAACTCTCTCCACTGATAGGTAATTTGAAATATGAGGAAATAGAATGTTATGAAACTTGAATGATTAGGTCTCCAACCTGTGTCTTGAACCCATCAAAATTATTTGTGAACTTCATAACAACCTCTGTATGATGCCCTTGAAAGGCACTGCAAAAATCATACCATTCAGATTGAACAATTTTTTCTCTGATTTATAGTACATCCTCCAACAACTCAATTCCATCTATTTCCAAATGTAGGAGATGGCCAAGTCTATTTCATGACATTCTTGTGAATTACAAACCATATCTCCTTTATGTATCAACTAGGGATTCCTCTATATATTTTAGGGTTAAAACACAATCTGCGATGAAAATTTAACACAACGAGATTTTCTTGCATAAGAGAATGATAAAATGGTCACGTTTATCTACCTTATGAATCAAATGAAAATAAAACATTTTAATCATTTGAAATAATGTAAATGAATGAAATAGATCATAACCCAGTCACTAAGATATCTATGGGTACGAATCAATACAATATCATACTCTTCTGCTCATAATTATATCACCATATGGATAATGCAAGGTATATGTCTTTAAAATTTCAAAGAATTGTATAAGGTGTCGAGTTGAGCCACATGCATGCATGATTACAATGCAATTTCTAAATATCCATATTTTGTAGCACACT
The DNA here is from genome assembly GCA_032191745.1 of Picea mariana. Taxonomy (NCBI): domain Eukaryota; kingdom Viridiplantae; phylum Streptophyta; class Pinopsida; order Pinales; family Pinaceae; genus Picea; species Picea mariana. Next base: position 182,442 of record JASDQU010739699.1, on the reverse strand, counting down.
TTTAGCAATGATTCTATTTTTGCACTACAAAAAATCCACCATTTTTCAACGAATATTATTTATCCTAAAAAACTTAGGAAAGCCTTGCAAATTTTGATTTTAAATAAATCCATTCCTTGATGTGCCAAATTAAAACCTATGCATTCACCTTTTAACATATCTAATGAAAGAAATACTAATAAACGTGAGCAAAGAAAATAGGGAATAAAGAAGATAGAAAGGATTGATTGAAGAAGGATTTATGGATTGGTGGGACATGCTCAGGGGTAGAGGAGAAATCCTGCATGTATATTTAGGTACTAACACTAGCTCCATCTGGGGATTATGTTCTCCTTATGAGTCATCAAGAACTACAGACCCTATGCCTTCACTTTTTTTTGTCTTTTTAAATTTGCTTGCATTGCACCTATTATGTTTATGTTGTTGAGTAAACTACTTAAGATATCATCAACTCACCTATGACAAAATGAAAACACGCAATCTGAAGAAAAAAAAACTTATTGCATCCATCAAAAGGGAAGTGATTAAAGGAAAATGGTAAGAAAAAGGGTATAGACAGGTGATGAAAGTATGTCATTTTAGGCACTTGTCATCTCCCTCGGCACAAAATTGTTTCATGTCCCCATGCAACCAAAAATAACTCAGTGTTATAGAAGTCAAGGTGACCCTAGGGGTCACTGAAACCACAGATTACCTTTTCTACTACCTCCTTCTCTTCATTGATATCTTGTTCTGTTGGAACTCCTCTATTTTTTTCTTTCTTTGTCTATGTCTAAGTGTATTTATAAATTACAATAAAATGTGTATCTTGGACAACTAATTCTTTTGTCTCTTTAAGCTGATCTCCTTCTTGTGATTTGGTGAAGGGTTCCCCTGCAACAAGAGGACTTGTTGCAAGGTAACCTGATCTCTCAAGTACCCTTTGTTCCTCAATTTCATCTCTATGCATTTTTAAATTGATCTGAAGCTTTCAATTTTTCATTTTTAAATTGATCTAAACCTGATTTCAGCAAGGACTTCTAAATCATGTCTATCTTTTGTATTGCCAGATTCCTCTAGATTCTCCATCTGTGGCTCTTAAGATCTAGGAAATTGTGTTGGAGGAGTGATTTCTACGAGTTTTGGTGAAATAGCAGAGGCTTATTCCTTTTGTTCTTTGTTTCCTTGTGGTGGGTCCTATGCCTCTATTGTATATTTTTCTACAAAAGAGCTTCCCACTGGTTCTTATGGATCAGTCAGGGAATTTTGTCTTTAATTCGTCTTTTTTTTAGTATGCTACCAAGAGAGTGATAAGGAATTTGCCAAGAGTGACTTGGTCTAGTTCTTGTGTGTCAGCCAAGGCTGCATAAAATTCCAAGTGAATGTCCCCCTCTAGTTCTTGTGTGTCGGGGGAGGGTTCCACTTCCTTTGTTTCCTAGTGCTCCTCCTGGATTTGTTCCTTGGTTTCGCCGGTTCTTATCTTCTTACACTGAGTTGTAACCTCATGTTTTGTTCATCGTTTCTTTGGAACATGAGGTTGTCTCTTCTTAAACCCTTGAAGTCACTTTTTGGGAGGTTTGTTGGTCATTATTTCCACATCATTGTCACGATCTGCTTCCACCAAAGTTGCAACATGGTGGGATTTTACCCTACTTTTTCTTTCACTTTTCTTTTATGGAGTCACATCAGCTAGGATTGTCATGTCTGCAACATCATTTTCTGGTGGAGGGGTTGCAACCATGGTCTTGTCTAGTCTTGGAAGTGTAGGAATTGCCTGCTAGGATACCTAAAGTGTGACAACTTCATTCTCATTGAGGAAAACAAGTGGTTGCACAATATTGTTCCATGTGTGGCCTTCTTTTTTCAGTGCATGCTCGACTAGTAATGTCATAAGGTCGTGATATCATACAAACTCCCTAGGGTTATTTTCCCTTTAGAAAAGTGTTTCCATTGTCTGTAGTGTTCTGAATAGGAAATACAACATGTTAATTGGTCGTGTTATCGCACATATTGTAGGTTTGTAAAATCCTGACCCAATCCACAAACATGGGACAACTATGAGAGTGTCTACCCGATGTCACCTTATATGGACACTCTCCTCAATTTAGTGATGATGAAAATCACCACAAGGGGGGAATCTTGGTGACCCTAGGGGGATTTAGATGGAAGCTGATATGATCGAAGATGCGTCCCCTACAAGTCAATGTAAGAAGGTGAAAATGGCTTGGGTGAGAGTCTTTTTGGTAAAGGTAGGTTGTTGTAGTGAATTTTTCCAGCAAAAGAGTATTATACCTACCCAAGACAAGACAAAATGGAGATATACAAGACAAAATAGCAAATGGAAAAGCAAGTGAATCTTGTTGTCCTATATTGCAGCAGAAAACAAGATATATCAGCAAGTAAAAGGTAACAATAGATGCAAAATGTATCACCAAAATCCTAATAAAGATGCAAGAGACTAAGCTAGCAATTACTAGTTTAACTCAAGTATAGTGAAGCAAGAATTTAGTGACAATAGAGGGATTTTAGGTAGTGTTTTCATAGAATTATTTTAAAAACCAAGTGGTTGTAGCAAACGATTTCTACAGCAGAAAATTCTACTCAAGAAATCAGAAAACAACTTGCCCAACAAATAGCTAATACCAAGTAGATTAACAATAGCAACTTGTAAGCAAATTTCAATGGTAGATTAGTGAGTAAAGTAAGAGCTTAAGAGTGTTTTGTTGCAGCCCTAATGGTTGTATCATAAATTTATAACATAAGAAAAAGATACTTGCAAAATCTAGATGCCCTCATGGCTCAAGCAAGTTAAAAGCATGTAAAATTGATTCCATTCTAGGAAATTGACATATCTCAAAAAATCACACATATCAATGCAAGTATTTTGTTTCTCCAATGCAATTTTCAGATTAGTGCTTCAAATATATTGGGTAAATGGAGTCTTGGTTATGAAAATTGGATCCACAATATCTCTAGTGGTGTAATCCATTTTACTCCCTAGAGCATGCAAAACCAACAAAGGTAAATCTAGGAGGGTGTAAGCCTTTTTACTCCTCCTAACAACCTTGTAAAAATGACCTATAAAATAGAAAATAAGATGAGTCTTGATGGAGGGTTTATGCCCTTATACTCCTCCAAGATTTATATGCAAGAATATCATGAAACTAGAAGAAAATACCAACAAGTGCAAAACTTTCCTTACCAATTCCACAAGATAGCAAGAACAAAACCCTAGTTTACCCATAAATTTCCATCCACGTGCCAAAATACAAGCCTCCAAGAGGTGTGCACCATCTTATCTCCACAATATTCCAAGACAAGCATCCAAAATAGTTGCACAAGAGAGAGTGATAGATCAAATGCCCAAATAGGGTGAAAATTTCAGCCAAGTAGTCTTCTCTAATGAGAGAGCTATGATAAAAAAGAAATGATCCAAACCTTTATTTATACAATCCTTATAAAACGTGTTTGTCCACATAATATTAGGGTAAAAAAAAAACCAAGAGGGTCGTCCCCCTTAATTTTTTCCCTTTACAAATCTAATTTAATTCTTACACACAAAAAACCCTAAAAGATGATGTCAAGCCCTAATTGGGTGACGTCTTGGCACATTTGACAAGTTCTTGAGATTGGAGAAGAGGTTGTTGGGCCTCCAAAGGCCATATATCCATGGTGTAAGGGATTCTCTCCATCAAGGCATGCCATCTCATCATCAATTCATCACCACCATCACTATCCCTAGCCCCACATCAAGACATCAAGCCATAGAAGAGTGGTATAAGGCCTCCAAAAGCAAGTCGATGGGATAGAAAGGGATAGGTTTCAACCTCCAAGATGTCATTTCTTGCCTCCAAATGAAATTTCAATCATCTCTCATCTCCCAAGTGTTTGGGTCATGGAATCTAACCTATGGGCTTCCTTCCCCAATGAAGGCCCAAGATGGGTTTGTTCCTCCAAATCATCCATCAAACGACGCTCTGGAAAGAAAAATGAGTGTGCCCTCCAAGGATCTCAATTCAAATGTATCATGGCAAGTAAAATCACATTTAATACGATATCCACCTAAACATGTGCATCAAAACCACCTTATCAAATTAAATTTCTCAAAGACCCTATGCAACTTGCCAAGTTTAAGTATGGGAGAGTTTTCAAGGTCACCTTTTGGGTGAATCATTCATTAAGTCGAGTAGTGTCTCCTAAGTGGAACCCTCTCTAAGTCATGTAAAGAAGGTGGAGTGGAAGGGAGTGAGTCTTTTGGGAATGGGGTTCATGACATACAAGGGTTCGTTTGTAGAGGGTGAGTTGCACCTTCGTTTGCAATCCATCCTTTTTCCAAGCCCATTTATTGTCATAAATTTATTAAAGTCCAAAGCAATTGGGTACTACAATTGGATAACATAAGACTTGAAATAAGTACCACAATGTCACCTGAAGCTAGAGGTACACAAAGTGCCATATGGGTAAAGCAAAGGGTATACCACACTTGTGTAGATCCCTCAACAAGTGGGACATTTATTTAATGTGAAATTGTTTTTACAAGTCTTCAATTATTTTAAGAGAAATGTTTCATTTCTCTCAAGACCTCTTTGGGTGAGCATCTAGAAGGTTAAAATTTTGGCTTTTATTTGTTTCTATCTACATTCCCAATGGGACTTCAGCCCCTTCTTCCCATGAAATGAGGTACAATCCCTTCTTGGGTCAGTATACTAGAAAATCCCAAAAGATAAGGAAACGAAAGGATGAAGTGTGAAAAATGATAAATATGATCGGGAATGGTACGATGACTCATCAATGAGACCACCTAGTAGAAACAATTTCACAAAGGGTGACCACTTACTAGGGCACAATGTCAACCACCAAGGTGAAACGGGGAAAAGAGCATAATTTCCAAGAAGATGTTATATAATGAAAATCAGCTTCAAATGCAACATACTCAAATGCCTCAAGTATTAAGGTGACACTTATTACAATACCTGACTTGGACCTCATGGAGCAAGACCCATTGTCTTCCAGAATCAGGTTGATGTGGTGAATGCCATCATGATGAATCGGAGAACTGTGGTGGTGAAGTGGGTATCCATCTATGTAAGTGGACATCATGAGTCAATTTATCCCTCATCATTCCATGTCTGCAACTTGAGGGCCTTCAGACATTATCTTCTTAGTTATCCCTAGAAATTGGGGATAACATTTAGATACTACTCAGGGACATGTACTTGTCGTAGAGTGCAAGAGAACCTTAGCTTCTCCTAGTTAAACCCGTGCCTACAATGAAAAATTAAACTATAAAATATAGGGTGGCTTACTCACCCTTTTAACGTATAACAAAATCAAAACTTCAAAATTGACAACTAATCTAGAAAAAAAAACTTTGTACTTTTCCGATATAATATGATGAAAGAAAAATATATAAATCAATAATGCAAGTAGAGAAAAATGAAATTTAGAAATGAAATGAAACTAAACTATCATGAACAATCAATATGAAAATGCTAGAAATAAAGATGACCTACCTACTTACCTAGGGCATGGACCCCAAAGAAGTCAATTACCTTGAATATAGGGTCGGAGAAGAGGCCCATCCACTAGTAATGACATATTTCTCTCGTCCATGGCTGACAAGTAGTAATTCGCTTTCTCAAACTTCTTCTCGATGATGTAAGGGCCAAGCCAAAAGAAATTATTCTTTTGATCATACTTGGGCTTTCCATTCTTTTTATTCCACATGAGTGCAAGGATTCCTTCATTGTAGTTGATGTAAGGTATATTATTAATGTATGGGTACGAAGGTGGTTCTGGATTAACTAAATCCTTAATGGAATTTTCATGTTCTTGTCCCTTTTCGTTTCTTCTTTCTTTAATATCTTGATGGACCCTAACTCCTTCCCTTGGAATTTTTCAATCTTTTCATTGTATTTTTTTATTTTGGAAGTAGCCCGTCTATGTAGTCCTCCTACATAAAAGGTAAGTCTTGTGGATCATAGTAAATGGTATCTGTAACCTCATCAAAATCATCCCGACTAATGTAATCAATGTCATTTATATCCAACACATGTTTCTTGGACATCTCTCAGTTATAGAGAATATCAAAGATACCCTCTCCCATAGGAATGTGTGCATGACTGAGGTCCATGCTAAGACATCCACCAAGGGTGGCTTCCCAACTCCTTGATAAGATCATTTCCCAAGTGTCTTGAACATCAATCACCATGTTGCTCATGATAAGGCCAATGTGAGGTAAATCTTCCAAGTAGACTTCCACATCTTATGTTAGACCATAAACCTTCACCTTCTTGAAGTCAATGCCACATACATTTCCATATTAGTGATTTGTCTTCAAACCAAGTTGTTTCTGGATTCGAAATGTTGATTTCAACATTACTTTTACTGTGGACTATCCAGATGAATTCTCTTATATATCACATTTTTTGAGACCTCAGAAACTAGCATGCAATTGTTCAATAAGAGACTATTCACACCAAGAGATATGTAAAAGGGAGGCTTGGAATCCCTCTACTATCCATGGTACATGGTGTTCAAAATCACAGGGGCATATTATTCCTTGTTTGGCACCTTCAATTCCTTAAGCACTTCTCTTTTGACAAAAGGTATCTTGCACATTTCCACCACAGGAACAGACATTCATATTTCCAAGCATGGTTGGGATGTCTATGTTCAACTAAATTTCTTCATCTGTACGAGTTGGCTTCAGAATCAAATAATGGACTGGAGGTGGGAAAGATGGGATGATTTTTCGTGTTGGTTGACATGAAGCTTCTTTTCTTGGTTGACATGGGGCTTGTCTCTCTAAATTCTATGGAGGAAGGAGAGGAACTTTATTCCTTCTCTCGTAAGTCAAGACTTCCCTCTTCTTCAACTCTCTCCTTTTATCCTCAATCAATTGGTTGAGCACTCTGAGTCGTTCTTCTCTTTCCTCTGTTTTTTGAATTTCATCAAGTTTTTCCTGTGTGATGTCCACATACTCATCATCATCATTATCATCCTATAAAGTGAATATTTTATGTATGAAGTTCATACTGTCAGGTGGGTCCTCCTCTCTCCTGGGACACTCCTCTTCTAGATGAGGTTCTTGACTAGGAGAGAACCATTTTGATTCATCAATGTTGACCATACCAACAGGATTCAAAGTACCAGGAGCCTTTTCCTTCTGTTGATTCATTTCCATCCATCCTATAGCATCTTTATGTTGTCTGACGAATGGTGGTCTATGATTATTCGTATTTCTCTCCAAATTCGTCAATCAAGTCATAACTTTATTATGTATCTAGATGAACAGAGTATTCATCTCATCAAGCTTTTGATATATGAAAGCTATTGGATCTAGTGCAATAGTTCTTGATATATTTGTCTTTGCTTCTGTTTTTGCATGAGGATGTCGAAAAGGATCAATCTTGGAGTGGATAATATTCTCCTCGATCTTTGTACTATACTCTTTGGCCAATGCCAAAGTGTTTGGTTTCTTATCCCTTAGGATGAAACCAAATTTCCCCTCAAAATAATTCACGTATAAAAGATGGACAGCCACATCTAATGGGAACAAATCCTTCAGGATTTTTCTATATAGTTTGTCAAATCTAGTATCAAATTCACTCAATGTTTCATTCTCCTTCTTCTTAATCTGATTGAACTGAGTCATTAGCATTCCACGATCCTTCTTTTTTTCCCATATTGTCTTGAACAACTTAGAAAAATCTTCATATGTTTCTAGGTGATCATCAGGAAATGCCTTGAACCACCTTTGGGCATCTTTAGTCAAGGATGTGACTAGTATCTCCATTGTGACATCTTCATGTTCCACTCCTTCATATTCCATGTCTCGACCAATTGCATATAGGTGATCTTCTGTTGTGACCACATTGTTTCCAGGAAACTGAGGCAACCATTTGTTGGTTTCTTTACACATGGTATTGGCGTATCCAACAATGACAGCCATGTTCAAGGGATTGTAGAGGTCTTTTTCCCAAGGGGGATCCATTGGTGAAAAGGAAAGATTACTGTGGAAAAGGTTTTTGACAATGAGGGAGTTGAGAGGAGGATTTATGTGGTAAACCTTGGAAGGTTTGAATCTTCCATGGGGGAGGATCTTTTGGGAAGACTGATTCCAGGGTGCTAGATTCACCAAATGATCTTCAACTCATCAAAGGAAAGAATGGAAAGGAAAATTCCCTCAAGCAGAGTCATCGGGAAAGATAGAGGTAAATGTTTTGGGAACAAATCTTGCCAAAGTGTTGTTAGGGCACCAAAGAGGATCCAAAATCCTCCCCGACAATGGCGCCAAAATGCTATCGCATAAATTATAGGTTGGGAATAGCCTAACCCAATCCATAAATGTGGGACAATTGTGAGAGTGTCTACCCACTGTCACCTTAGATGGACACTCTCCTCACTTTAGTGATGATGAAAATCACCACAAGGGGGAAATCCTGGTGACCCTAGGGGGATTTAAACGGAAGGTGATATGATGGATGTTGTAACCCTTATAATTCAAGGTAAGAAGGTGAAAATGGCGTGGGCGAGAGTCTTGTTGGTAAATTTAGGTTGTCGTAGTGAAGTGTTCCTGCAAAAGAGTATTATATTTGCCCAAGACAAGACAAAATGGAGATATACAAGCCAAAATATAAAATGAACAATCAAGTGAATATTTTTTTCCTATATTGAAGAATAAAACAAGAATATATATCAGCAAGTAAAAGGTTACAATAGTTGCAAAATGTATCACCAAAATCTTAATAAATATGCAAGAGACTAAGCTATCAATTACTAGTTTAACTCAAGTATAGTAAAGCAAGACTTTAGTGACAATAGAGGGTTCTTAGGTAGTGTTTTTAGAGAAGTATTTTAAAATCCAAGTGGCTGTAGAAAAATATTTCTACAGCATAAAATTCTACTCAAAGAAATCTTCAAACAACTTTCCCAACAAATAGACAATACCAAGTAGATTAACAATAACAACTTGTAAGCAAATTTCAAAGGTAGATTGGTAGGTAAACTAAGAGTTTAAGAGTGTTTTTTTGCATCCCTAATGGTTGTAGCATAAAGTCATAACAGAAAAATAAAAAAAATAAAAAATAAAAAGACACTTGTCAAAGCTAGATGCCCTAGTGGCTCAAGAAAGATAAAAACATGTAAAATTGATTCCACTTTAGACAATTGACATATCTCAAAAAATCACGCATATCAATGCAAGTATTTTATTTCTCCAATGCAATTTTCAGATTAGTGCTTTAAATATATTGGAAAAATGGAGTCTTGGTTATATAATTTGGATCCACAATATCTCTAGTGATCTAAGTCCTTTTACTCTCTAGACCATGCAAAACCAACAAAAGTAAATCTAGGAGGGTGTAAGTTGTTTTACTCCTCCTAGAAACCTTGTAAAAATGACCTATCAAATAGAAAATAATATGAATCTTGGTGGAGGGTGAATTCCCTTATACCCCTCCAAGAGTTCTAGACAAGAATATCATGAAACAAGAAGAAAATATCAACAAATGCGGAAATTTACTTACAAATTCCACAAGATAGCAAGAACAAAACCCTAGTTTACCAAAAAAATCCATCCACATGTGAAAAGACAAGCCTCCAATAGGTGCACACCACCTTGGCTCCACAATATACCATTGCAAGCAACCAAAATATTTTCACAATAGAGAGAGATAGATCAAATGCCCAAATAGGGTGCAAATTTCAGCTAAGTAGTCTTCTCTAATGAGACAACTATGATAAAAATGAAATGATCCAATACTTTATTTATTCAAGGATTATAAAAAGTGTTCATCCACATAATATTAGGGTAAACCAAAAAACAAGGGGGTCATCCCCCTTAATTTTGTCCCTCTACAAGTCTAATTTAATTTGTACGCAAAGAAAACACTCAAAGATGATGTCAAGCCCTAATTGGGTGATGTCTTGGCACATTTGGAAAGTCATTGAGCTTGGAGAAGTGGTTGTTAGGCATCCAAAGTCCATATCTCCATGGTGTAAGGGATTCTCTCCATCAAGGCATTCCATCTTGTCATCAAGTCATCACCAGAATTAGTAGCCATAGTGATGCAAGAGCATCACATAAAGCCAAAGACACGCCCCTAACCAAAGGAGACAGCTGGAAAAACACCAGCGCACATTTTGAAGTGTTTTAAAGATTTATGAATGAACATTAATGTAATAGATAGGGAAGCATACTTAATTTTGTGTTTAGAAGATTGTACACAGATCTTAAGCGTTTCTCTCATCTGTTGAATGTAGAGGCATTTATGCGTAATGAATGCAAGTAGGTAGATTTAATTTAATAGATTAGACAGTTTTAGGAGCGTAGGAGGTAGGAGGGAAAAAGGATGATAGACACCCTCAACCCTTGTATCATTGTAACATAATTCAAAATTCATAAGTGGTAGAGTTGTAGAGAGGAATATAGGAATACAAAGAATTTTATGCATTTTAGTTGCTATTGGTCATGTACAGGAGCACTAGATTCAACAAAAGAAAGTTTTGATTCCAATCTATGTGTTTGTTATGGTTGTTGGAACCACCTGTTAAATGGTATGTTGTAGGCTTGTTTGCATTCTCTGTGTGCATTTTATTTCAATGCCAATGTGTGTGTGTATGCTCTAGAATTCTATGTTGAATGTTTGAATTTGGGATAAGGGGTGAATGAGTTTCAATTGTTTCTCTTTCTAAGAATTCCTACAAAGAGTGTAGTGGAGGGTCCACAAGGAGTGTGTCGACCAGGTTCCATGTTTCATCTCAGAACCCTCAGAGGAGATTCAAATTGCGTCTTTACAAGCAAAGAGTGCTAGCAGAGCACAGAGCCATGCAAGGTGTGTGCAGGCTGGGTGGAGTCTTGGATTTTACAAATCCAAGAGAGAAATTGAGAGACTTTTGTTGCAAGGAGTGCACGGAGTAAAAGACCTTAAATAACCGGAGGTTATTTGAAATTTATCGCAAGGAGTGCGTGCAGGGACCCTTTTGGAGGCCTTGAGTTTGCAAGTGGAATCTCAGAAGGGTTAGAACCTCTCAATTATCCCAAGGGGAGATGGAGGTTGAATTGGTTCACAGGAGTTAAGTTTTGGAAGAAGGACGCCAAGTCATTTAGCTGGAAGTCCTTGAGAAGTTGAATCGGACGGTTGAATCGCTTCAGGGGGAAGTGCTGAAATCTCGTGAACCATTGGATCTCTTAGAACAACGAAGAGATTTGGATGGAGTGCCTTTTCAACACCCATAAGCTCAGGAGGAGTAGTGACTATTAGATCTGGATCAACAAGGACTGTTGATCTCGTATGTGAAGTCGCATATTGGAATTTGGAGAATTGAGTGACCAGTGGGTTCGGTCAAGTGTTGTAGATTTTCGATTAGTGAAATCTCGATACAGCCAAGACCGTTGGATCGAGGGAGGCATACAACCATCAATCTTGCTGAAGTTACAATTTCGGAGTCGGGGATCCATAGAGGAAGAGGAACGATTGATTGATTGCCCGCTTGAGTCATGAAAGTCGGAAAATCCATGTGGACAGGTGGCAAGAACTCACCCCGTAAGTAGAGTAAAGCAGAAATGACAGGTGGTGCATGCCCGTCGCTTTGGGTAAAGTCAACCTTCATTGACGGATCATTTTTTGGGGATTCACAAGGGGAGGGCACAAGAAGTTGGTGCTCCAACTCGTGAAATCGCAAGTTATGAAAGTTGCTTGCATAAGGCTTGGTTTTGGTCCTATAGGAAAAGGGGATGAAGAGAGGGGCTTACACTTTATCCCATTTTCATTTCGCATTTCGGCTATTGCCAATGGACAAGGCATAATATTCAAAGCACCCCAACTCACGAGACCCGAAATCGTTTGCGGGCTTAGGTAAGGAGTGTAATTAATCCTTGTCTAGGTTTAGAGAAGATCTTGCGTGGATCTCGTCCTGAGGGAAGGAGGTCTACACCAGTTGTGGTATCAGAGCCCATAACAAGTTCTTTTCTTTCTATAGCAGAGAGAAGAGAGGAATTCTACAACCATGCCACCAAGAAGAAGAGAAAGGGCAATGCCTGATCCTGTAGTGGAAAGAGAAATATGTGAATTACATGCCAATATTGATGCTATGGAGACAACACAGAGGTGCACAGTTAACATTGGGGATATCAGCAAAGATGAAAGTGAAAATAAAGCTGAAAACGAAGAAGTTGCAGTCGAAGATGCTGCAGAAGAATGCTTATTCAAGGTTGTTGCTAGGATAGGTGCTAGGTAAAAAATGGACATTCCAATGTACAAAGGCAACTTGGATGTTGAAGAGCTTCTAGAATAGATTAGAGCTCTAGACAAATACTTCGACTATGAGGATGTCAATGAAGACAAGAAATTCAAACATGCCATTACTAAACTTAAGGGGCATGAAACACTGTGGTGGGATGAACTGCAAGTTGATAGACATTGCAAGGGAAAGCAAAAAATCAAAAGCTAGGATAGAATGGTTGCAAAAATGAAAGCCAAGTTTATACCCAGAGATTATCAAATAAATTTGTTTTGGAGGATGAAGAATTTGAGACAGAAGCTGATGTTAGTGAAAGAATACGTTGAAGAGTTTTATAGGATAAACATCAGAGTAGGTCATTGGGAAAGAGCTGATGAGAAAGTTTCCAGGTATATGAATGGTCTATGGTATGAAATTCCAGATGAGATGAGCATGATGACCATCTGAACTGTAGAAGATGCTTATCAGATGACTCTGAAAGCTGAAGGGAAGATGAGTTGGAAGCAAGGTCAAAGAGGTCGAGGCAGAAGTCAAAGAGTAGGCAAGATGATTACCCAGGACATAACTCAAAGACCTAAAGAAGAGGGGAAGAAACCTCAAACTCAACCTGAGAGAGGAGGAAGCTCACAAGGGAGGAAGTATGATGATAGAAATACTTTTCCTTGAGTCAGAGGAAGAGGAAGAAGCAGAGGAGGCGAAGTGAAATGCTTTGTCTGTGGAAAAATCGGACATAAATCCTATGAGTGTCTAGATAGGAAGAAAGATGGTGGTGAAACTAACATTTATGAGGCTCAAGGACGGAATGTTGAGGTAGAGGACACTAAGGGCGGAAGATATTTGATGATGAGAAAAGTTCTCTTGAAACCAGAAAGGGAGCCAAAGAACACAGCCCAAAGAAACAGTATGTTTCAGACTGCTTGCAAAACCAAAGATAGGGTATGCAAGGTCATAGTAGACAGAGGTAGCATAAATAATCTTGTATCTACAGAAATGGTAGAAAAACTGGAACTAAAGACTGTTGCGCATCCAAGCCCATACAATGTTTTGTGGCTACAAAAATACATTAGGTAAATGTCATTGAATAATGTTTAGTTGAATATAAAATAGGAGGATATAAAGATGAGATATTATGTGATGCCATTCACATGGATGTGTGTCATCTATTGCTAGGTAGACCATGGAAATATGATAGGAATGCCGTGCATGATGGGAGAAAGAACATGTACACTTTGGAGAAAAGTGGTAGGATGCACATGTTGCTGTCGATTAAGAACAAAGAGGTGAAAACATATATGAGAAACACTGTACTTCTCATGAGTGGGAAGGAACTTCTTAAGTAAGTCAAGAAGAAGGAAGACACGCAATTCATCGTGGTTAGGAAGCCCAAAATTGTTGTGAACAACACTAGGATAGATGATTTACCGGAAGAAATCCAGGAGTTGCTGGAAGAATTTGCTAATATAGTAGTGGATGAACTACCTTTTTCATTGCCACATATCAAGAGTATAATACATCATATCAATCTTATACCTGGAGCCAGTTTGCTGAACAAAGAATCATACAAGTTGACGCCGCAGGAGAATGAAGAAGTTAAGAGATAGGTCCAGGACTTAATGGATAAAGGATTGATTTGGGAGAGCTTTAGTCCATGCGTTGTTCCGACAGTGCTCAACCCAAGAAAGGATGGTGGCTGGAGAATGTGTACAGACTCAAGAGAAATCAACAAAATTACCATCAAGTACAGGTTCCCATTTCCAAGGATGGATGACTTGATGGATTGCTTGAGTGGAGCAAAGTTTTTTTCAAAGATTGATTTGAAAAGCGGATATCATCAGATTAGAATGAGAGAAGGTGATGAATGGAAGACAACATTCAAGACAAATGAAGGGTTGTATGAATGGCTTGTCATGCCATTTGGCTTAACAAATGCGCCCAGTACTTTCATGAGGTTGATGAACGAAGTCTTGAAGGATTTCATTGGGAAATTCGTCATTGTATATCTTGATGATATATTAATTTTCAGCAAAACTAAAGCAGGACATTTAAAGCATTTAGTTGCAGTGATGAGGAGGTTACAACAAGAGAAATTGTTGATCAATATGAAAAAATCGTCATTTATAAGGACATAACTCATTTATTTGGGTTTTGTTATCTCTGCAAATGAATTGAAAATGGATCCGGAAAGGATAAATGTGATTAAGGATTGGCCATCGCCGAAGAGGGTATTTTAAGTTCGAAGCTTCCATGGTTTGGCTAGCTTCTACAAGAAATTCATCTGAAATTTCAATGGAATTAGCGCACCAATGATGGATACGGTGAAGAAAATACATAAATATTTTCACTGGATGAAGGAAGAGGAGAAGAGCTTCAACCTGCTAAAGAAGAAGATCACTGAGCAACCAATTCTGGTTTTGCCAGATTTCAACAAGACATTCTAGGTCAGGTGTGACATGAGTGGATTTTCCATTGGAGTGGTCTTGAGAAACATATCGATCACGTATTTCAGTGAAAAACTGAATGAATCAAATATCAAGTACTCCACGTATGACAAAGAATTCTATGCAGTCATACAAGCGCTGAAGAAATGGAGGCACTATTTGGTTCCCAAGGAGTTCATTTTGTACAGTGATAATCACGCTTTGAAATTTGTGACTCGACAGGAGAATTTGAACCAAAAGCATGCTAAATGGGTTGAATACATGCAGAATTTTACTTTTGTGATTAAGCATATTTCTGGAACTGCTAACAAAGTTGCTAACGCTTTGAGCAGGAAATATTTGCTTATGCAAGAATTCAGAGTCAAGACTTTGGGTTTTGATAACCTCAAGGAAATGTACAGGGATGATCCAGACTTCAAAGAGGCATATGAGGCGTCTGAGAATGCAATTCTCAGGGATAGAAGCTAATGGACTGAATACATTATCCAGGATGGATTATTGTTCAGGGGAAATCAGCTATGTATTTTGAAATGCTCCATGAGGGAGAATTTGCTGAAAGAAAAACACAATGGACGATTGGTCGGACACTTCGGTCATGACAAAAAATTCTCAAAGTTGAATGGCTCATATTTCTGGCCAAGGATGAGGACAGATGTGAAGAAATTTGTGGACAGGTGCAGAATTTGTCAGCACACGAAAGGAAAAAGGTAGAACACAGGTTTATACCAACCGTTACCCATACCGGAAAGGCCATGGGATGACGTGAGCATGTATTTCATATTGGGACTGCCAAGGACACAAAGGGGATATGATTCAATGTTTGTAGTAGTAGACAAATTTTCAAAGATGGAACATTTCATACCATGCTAGAAAACCAGTGACGCAACTCATATTATGAACTTGTTTTTCAAGGAAGTTGTCAGACTTCAAGGCTTGCCAAGGAGTATCATTTATGATCGACATACCAAGTTCGTAGGACATTTATGGAGGACCTTATAAAAGTAGTTAGGGAAAAATTTGTCTTTTAGCTCAGCATATCATCCTCAGACAGATGGATAGACTGAGGTCATGAACATGAACTTGGGAGATTTGTTAAGGAGCTTAGTGACTGAACACCCTGGTCAATGGGATCACATTCTACCACAGGCAGAATTCACTTACAATGATTCACTCAATAGAAGCATAGGGAAGATTCCATTCCAGATTATATATGGAATGCAACCAAGGGGAGTTTCTGAATTGAAAGATTCAGAACAAGCTTAATTCAGGAGTGTTAGTGCAGAGGACTTTGCAGAAGGAATGAAGGAGCTTCACAGTAGAATTAAGGAGCGATTGCAAAGTTCAAGTCAAGAATACAAGCGTAGAGCAGATCAACACAGGCAAGAATTTCAATTCGAAGTTGGTGATTTGATTCTTTCATATTTAAGGAAGGAGAGGTTCCCAAGGGGAACATACAACAAGTTGAAGATAAAAAAGATTGGACTGTGCAAGGTCATAAGGAAATTTGGTACAAAGGCATATGAGTTTGAATTACCCAATGGGGTCGGAATCTCACCGATATTCAATATCGCGGATTTGTACCCTTACAGAGTTGAGGAATAAGGAGCAGAAGATAAACAAGAAAAGATTCAATGGACAAAACAAATGTGTGTAGCTGAAAAGCCATAGATGGAACATATAATTGACAAGAGGATTAGCAAAAAGACCAAGAGAAAAGAGTATTTTGAATACTTGATCAAATGGAAAGGACATCTAGTTGAAGATGCCAGTTGGGAGGATGAAACAACAATTCAAAAGCATGAACAAACAGTGAAGGAACTCATGAAAAAGAGTTCATGAAAATTTTCAAGTGAGGGAGTATGATGCAGGAGCATCACATAAAGCCAAAGACACACGCCTAACCAAATGAGACATCTAGAAAAACACCAACGCACATTTTGAAGTGTTTTGAATATTTATGAATGAACATTAATGTAATAGATATGGAAGCGTACTTACTTTTGTGTTTTGGAGATTGTACACAGATCTTGAGCGTTGCTCTCATCTGTTGAATGTAGAGGCATTTATGCGTAATGAATGCAAGTAGGTAGATTTAATTTAATAGATTAGAAAGTTTTAGGAGCGTAGGAGGTAGTAGGGAAAATGGATGATAGACACCCTCAACCCTTGTATCATTGTAACATAATTCAGAATTCATAAGTGGTAGAGTTGCAGAGAGGAATATAGGAAGACAGAGAATTTTATGCATTTTAGTTGCTATTGGCCATGTACAGGAGCACTGGATTCAATAGAAGAAAGTTTTGATTACAATCTATGTGTTTGTTATGGTTGTTGGAACCACCTGTTAAATGGTATGTTGCAGGCTTGTTTTCATTCTTTGTGTGCATTTTATTTCAATGCCAATGTGTGTGTGTGTGCTCTAGAATTCTATGTTGAATGTTGAATTCGGGATAAGGGGTGAATGAGTTTCAATTGTTTCTCTTTCTGAGAACTCCTACAAAGAGTGCAGTGGAGGGTCGGCAAGGAGTGCGTCGACCAGGTTCCGTGTTTCATCTCAGAACCCTCAGAGGAGATTCAAATTGTGCCTTTACAAGAAAAGAGTGCTAGCATAGCACAGAGACGTGCAAGGTGTGCGTAGGCTGGGTGGAGTCTTGGATTTTACAAATCCAAGAGAGAAATTGAGAGACTGTTGTTGCAAGGAGTGCACGGAGTAAAAGACCCTAAATAACTGAAGGTTATTTGAAAGTTTTTGCAAGGAGTGCGTGCAGGGACCCTTTTGAAGGCCTTGAGTTTGCAAGTGGAAGATCAAAAGGGTTAGAACCTCTCAATTATCCCAAGGGGAGACGGAGGTTGAATTGGTTCACAGGAGTTAAGTTATGGAGGAAGGACACCAAATCATTTGGTTGGAATTCCTTGAGAAGTTGAATCGGACGGTTGAATCACTTCAGGGGGAAGTGCCGAAATCCCGTGAACCGTTGGATCTCTTAGAACAATGAAGAGATTTGGATGGAGTGCCTTTTCAATAGACATAAGATCAGTAGGAGTAGTGACTATAAGATATGGATCAACAAGAACCATTGATCTCGTATGTGAAGTCATATATCGGAATTCGGGGAATCGAGTGACCAGTGGGTTGGGTCAAGTGTTGTAGATTTCTGATTGGCGAAATCCCAATACAGCCAGGACCGTTGGATCGAGGGAGGCATACAACCATCGATCTCGCCAAAGTTACGATTTCGGAGTCGGGGATCCATAGAGGAAGAGAAACGATTGATTGATTGCCTGCTTGAGTCGCGAAGAATGGAAAATCTATGTAGACAGGGGGCAAGAACTCACCCCATAAGTAGAGTAAAGCAGAAGTGACAGGTGGCACACACCCGTCGCTTTGGGTAAAGTTAACCTTCATTGATGGATCTCGTTTTGGGGATTCACAAGGGGAGGGCATAACAAGTTGGTGCTCCAACTCGCGAAATCACGAATTGTGAAAGGTGCCTGCATAAGGCTTGGTTGTGGTCCTATAGGAAAAGGGGATGAAGAGAGGGACTTACACTTTATCCCATCTTCATTTCACATTTCTTCTATTTCCAAGGGACATGGCATAATATTTGGAGCGCCCCAACTCACGAGACCCAAAATCCTTTGCGAGCTTAGGCAAGGAGTTTAATTAATCCTTGTCGAGGTTTAGAGAATATCCTGCGCAAATCTCGTCCTGAGGGCAAGAGGTCTGCACCACCTAGACCCACATCAAGACATCAACCCATAGAAGAGTGGCATAATGCCTCCAAAGTCAAGTTGTTGGGCTAGAAAGGGATAGGTGTCAACCCCCAAGGTGTCCTTTATTTCCTCCAAAGGAAAATTCCATCATTTTTTATCTCCCAAGTGTGTGGGTCACGACATCCAACCTGTGGGTTTCCTGCCCCAATGAAGGCCCAAGCTGGGTTTGTTCCTCAAAATCGTCCATCAAACAAGGTCCTGCAAAGACAAATGAGTGTGCCTTCCAAGGGTCTCAAGTCAAATGTATCATGGAAATTAAAATCACATTTAATACAAGAGCCACCTAAACATGTGCATCAAAACTAACTTATCAAATTAAAGTGCTCAAAGACCCTATGCAACTTTCCAAGTTTAAGTATGGGAGGGTTGTCATGGTCACCTATTGGGTGAATCATTCATTAAGTCAAGGAGTGTTTCCTAGGTGGACCCATCTCTAAGTCTTTTAAATAATATGGAGTGGAAGGGGGTGAGTCTTTTGGGAATGGGTTTCATGACATACAAGGGTTTGTAGTGTCTCATTTATGGGTTCCTTTGTAGAGGGTGAACTACACCTTCATTTTCAATGCATCCTTTTTCCAAGCCCATTTATTATCATAAATTTATTAAAGTCCAAAACAATTAGGTAATACAATTGGGTAACATAAGACTTGAAAGAAGTACCACAATGTCACTTGAAGCTACAGGTACACAGAGTGCCATATGGGTAAAGCAAAGGGTATACTGCACTTGTGTAGATCCCCAAACAAGTGGGACATTTATATAATGTGAAATTGTTTTTGCAGGTCTTCAATTCTTTTAAGAGAAATGTTTCATTTTTCTTAAGAGATCTTTGGGCGAGAATATAGAAGGTTAAAATTTTGGATTTTATCTTTTGCTAGCTACATTCTCTCTAGGCCTTTAGCCCCTTCTTCCCATGAAATGAGGTACAATCCCTTCTTGGGCCAGTACACCTGAAAATACCAAAAGATAAGGATACGAAAGGATGAAGTGTTTAAAATGATAAGTATGGTCAGGAATGGTACGATGACTCATCAATGAGACCACCCAGTAGAAAAACTTTTCACAAGGGTGACCACTTACTAGGGTACAATGTCAACCACCAAGGTGAAACAGGGCAAAGAGAATAATTTCCAAGAAGATGTTCTATAATCAAAAGCAGCTTTAAATGTAACATACTCAAATGTTTCAAGTATTAAAGTGACACTTACTACAATACCTGACTTGTACCTTATGGAGAAAGACCCATTATCTTCCAGAAATAGCCTGATGTGGTGAATGCCATCATGATGAACCAGAGAAGTGTGGTGGTGAAGTGGGTCTCCATTTGTGTAAGTGGACATCGCGAGTCTATCTATCCCTCGACACTCCATGTCTGAAACTTGAGCGCCTCAATACATTATCTCCTTAGTTATCCCTATAAATGGGGGATAACAGGCCGATTGTGGCATAGATGGTCGAACAAGAAGATGTGCTAAACACAAACATCTCCATAGAGGCATTCACAAGTGAAGTATCATTGAATAAAGACATCCATGAATTCCCATGAATGAGGTAAATGTCGGTGCTCAAATACCATTCCTTTCTTTAATAAAGATTCTCCTAGCATGAGGAACTGTCTCAAAACATCCAGATGTGAAGTTATTCTAGTATACCACCACTCACCTTTCCATGGGAATCCAGTAACCTCTATGATTGTTTACTCAATGACCTCTACATGTGTACCTAAGAATGTGGAGTGATCAAATCTATATCTCTGTAAATGTAACATGTAATACATCCAGGCCACTTGTCCTATAATTTGTTTGATGTCATCATAAACCTCAAGAAACATTGGTTCAATAGAATCCTTGTTGATTACTTATCCTCCCATGGATACTTTCCTCTAGTAACTCTAAGTTTTCATATTTTCAAGGGATATGTGAATTATGGGTTGGTGAGTTTAGAGTTGTAGCAATAAGGGTGGTGGGTATGGAAATTATGAATATAGAAATGGTGTTCTTATGTGGCATTTATGGAGGAATTATTTAGACACCTTCCATTAAAATGTACTTATTTCTTATTATGATAGGAACGTGTACCTATCATGTCTTACCTTCAGGGATGATTTTAGGGGCTAAATTTCGCTCATGGGCTAATTTTCCATGGTTTTTCCAAAAACGAGATTCGCTATTTTAAAAATGATTCGCCCAAATTCTATACGATAAAATGATTTTACCTTAAAAATCGCCAAAATTTTATAAAAGCTATATAAAATACTTGGAAATTTGAATATTTTTACAAAAATATCACCAAACATTTATAGTTGACATATGACGAATTAGTAAGATTCGCCAAGGTTTCTATATTTTAAAATAAATTTCCATCCTTAAAATCATCCCTGCTTACCTTGAGTGGTTGTATGGGCATGGCGATGACGGAGTCGCAATGGTGGAGGATCGAGGCACATCAATGGTCCTGTCTGGTATTACAACATTGTCGTTGCCAATTTCTTTGGTTGGAAGTGTAGGGATAGTGATGCTTTGAATTGAAATATGCAAGAAGAGTTGTAGAGATGAATATGTAGCACTGGCGATGCGATCAATGGTGTGGATACGAATTGCAACCTCGATGGTGTGACTAAAAGGTGTGGATGAAAAGTGGAAATGGAATGAAGTTATAAGGGGAGTTGCAGCGACGTGACTCACAGAAACAAAGATGCAACAATGAACACAAAAGGAAGGGAAATTGTGAGTATAGTTGGGGAGTTTTTTGGAGTGAAGGAAGGTCGCAAGTGGAGTTGCAGCTAAGAGAATGAGAGAAGGTAAATTTGGAAAATATGGGAGGGTTGTGAGTGGAGTTGCAACCAAGGTAATGAGGGAATATGCAAAATGAATGGGTGGGATGCAAGTGGAGTAGAAACCAAGGGAATGAGATGTGAATCTGTGAAAGGAAATTTCAACTACAGGGAGTTGTGACAACAAGAATAGTTGTGGCAAGGGGATTTGCAATAGAGGGATTTGCAACAATGGGAATAGTTGCAAAAAAGTAGGGTCACAGCAATGGGATTTATAGAAAGGGGAATTGCAGCAATAGGAGTTGCAACAAGGGGAATTGTAGCAATAGGAGTTGCAGCAAGGGGAATTACAACAATAGGAGTTGCAGCAAGGGGAATTCCAACAATGGGAATTACAACAACATTGGTCTCCCTTGCATATCCTGAAAAAATAATGTTATTAAAAAATAAATTCTTTATTAAAGTTTATTGATAAGGATCCTGACATAACCATCATGAAACCGTGAAGTCCCCTTCTTGTTTTTTTTTTTTTTTTAAATGCTCAAGCGAGGCTGGTTTTCACACTTTTTTCTTCTTCTTTTTTAAATGCGCCAGCTAGGATGGTTTTCACACTTTTTTTTAAAATGTACCAACTAGGCTGGGTTTCATACTTTTTCTCTTCTTTTTTTTTTTGAAAGAGAAAAACAAAATGGAGATTATCCAATCAGGACTCATTCATTCTGAACAAGTTCTATATCATTGGCGGGCCATCCATTTGCAACCTTTCTCAATTGGTCTTCTTTGGTAGAGGTCGGTGATATAAGCGAAGTCTATGTCCATTGGCCATTAGAGGAATTATGTCTTCATCTATGGTTTATAGTTTGATGGCCCCGATGTCATATATTGTATCAATCTCATATGGACCAAGCCACCTGGTGTGAAAGTTTCCTCTAAAGTCCTTGAACCTAGAATCAAATAATAATGTGCAACCTCCAACGTTGAATTTCTTTTCTTGATAAATGCATCGTGCCATTTGGCCCTTTGGTGTTGTATAATTGTGGCTCAGTGTAGGGAATCTTGTATTAACTTGTCCAATTTGTTGATTTGAAGCAGTCTTTGCTTCTAAGCCTCTGAGAGGTCCAACCCAAGTTGTATTGTTTTCCTCAATGTCTAGATTTATATCTCAATCGGAGTTAACACCATTTTCCCATATACTAACTCGTAGGGTGTGCATCCTATAGTATTCCTCCATGTGGTTCTATAGGCCCATAAAGCTTCGGGGAGTCTATCGGCCCAATCCTTGAGGTGTAATCCGACGATTTTAGTGATGATTTCCTCAAGGATATTATTGGTCTCCTCTACTTCTCCATTTTTCTGTGGGTGATATGGTGTTGTTAATTTATGATTTATTTTGTAATTGTCCATTAGGTCTTTGACATGTCATGATGTGAACTGAGTTCCTCTATGTAATATCCCTAGGATGAACCCAATTGTAATGTAAATGAAAACGTACTTAAGCTGGTGAGTTGTTTTGATATCATTTGTATGCACATTTCATGGCATAGTGCGCACATGTACTGTGCAGTAAAATGATGAAGTGTGCACATTTCAGGATACCGCGCACAATAACTTAAGTGTGTGTGATATTGAGGCCAGGGAGCCTTTGTGTATATGCTATGTTTTATAGGCTGGTGAGCCAGTTATTATAAGCTAGGATGATTATGTTTGGATTAGGCCAGATAGCCTAGATGTTAAAGGCCAGTGCGCCTATTTTTTTATATGTCTCATAATTAATATAAAATACATCGTTGCGCGTAGACCGACCATGATAAAAGATATGGGGAACTAAACTCCACTGGTTAGGGAAAGGGAGGGGCTAAGTTAAGGAAAGGGGCTAAGCTAGAGAGCTTAAGCCAAAAATGAATATTATATTAATATTTCTTAAATATAAAGTATGGATAATTATTTTATCCTAAGTTCTAAAGTTGGGGACAAGTGGGCCAAAGTAGCTCCCAACATGACAAGTGTCAAGTTGGGGACATGCATACATATTGTTGGGACTTAGTTAATTTCCTATCATCGTTTCCATCATTCTTCCCATCATTCCTTCCATCATTGAGTCATCCAGTCAATCATCCATGAGCATGCACACACCCATTGAGCTATCTTTCGTACCTTCATGACTATACCTGAACCTGTATCCATGGCCATTTTGTGAGGGTGTAGTTGGTTAGCTTGGGAGATGGATTGAAGAGGCGGGTTTTCAGGCCCATGGGATATTGAAGAGGTGGGTTGTTAGGATCATGAGAAATTCTTTGAGTGAGAGAATTGTTGGGAATTGATTTCCTGAAGGTGTTAAATTGCAACTACAGTGCTCTGAGAATTCCTGTCCGGCCTGTTGTTGAAGCCCGAAAAGGAAGTGGGGCAGTTGAAGGACTGTTGAGCAGAGAAGGGGCACACTTCATGGGTGGGAGAAGAAAGTGGGAAATGAGGGATTGTAGGCTATTAATTTGATTTGGCACATGTGACAGAGTCTTTCCTATTGTCTATGAGCCTTTAGCCTGGTTAGGAATCCCTTTACTCGGGTGGAGTTTAGTCCCATCTCGTGGGTGACTCACTATTGAGAGTGATGAACAATGTGGTCTAAGGCTGGGAGGTTCGTGGAAGGTCCGCACGTATTTGGTGACATTCTTACCAAGATAAGTGCCAATTGTGTGATAAATTATATGTTGCATTGTTATTTACATGTGTATTTTCATGGGTTTATCTTATGTGTGGTTATGATTGTTTGTATATTTATGGTTATTTCCTATATATGTTGCATGTATATGTTTACTGTTATTTCCGTATGAATTCATGTATTTATAGAGGTATTTGTATGTTTACGTTTTATATATAATTCTTCCGCAAGAGTTCTTTGTGGGTATGTTTTAATTGCATGCAGTTCAAAAAATTTATGTGGCATAGCTCAGTTGCATACTAGGTATATTACAGTATGTTCGGTAGAGAGAGAACAGTAAGAGTTCTCTGGCGTAGCGTGGTCCGACATGGATGGTCGGGGACGTTACACTTTATCTGTCACTATCTCTCATGGTATTTTGAACCTTAAAAATATTTCTTCATGGAGAAACTACACTACTATCTATTTACTTGTCATCAGAAGTGATTTTTCCTCCATCCACTTTCTAACATATTCTGTACAAACGAGGATGTAGGAGTGTCAATGGAAAGGGGGATTTATTGGTGCCACAAAATCAATGGTCCATTTTTCAAAAGGTTCTAACACCATATGTGGTTGTAGTGGCATTTCATCTGCTTATACAGGTCTACCAATGTGTTGACAACTGTCACACCTCTTCACATACTCTTTGGAATCCTTGAAAAGTGTGGGCCAATAATACCCCTAATGGAGTACCTTATACCCAGTCCTTTTATCTACAAAATGACCCCCACATGGCCTAGCATGATAGGATTTTAGTATTTCATGGAATTTTTCCTCTCATACACACCTTCTAATAATAAAATTAGGCCCAATGTAGAAGAGGCATAAATCAATCCATGAAAATATTTCACTTTTCCTAACTATACTTTTTCGTTCTTTGGGGTTAAGATAATGTTGAAGATTTCATGCAACCAAAAAGTTAGCAATGTCTACAAACCAAGGTGAGTTAGTAGACACTGCAAAGAGGTGTTCTTATGGAAATAAATATTCTACTAGAGGTTCATTTTCATTAGATGTTATTCTAGAAAGGAAGTCAGCAACTACATTATCTTTTCTTGGTTTATCTAGAATGGTAATATCAAATTCTTGCAATAAAAACAACCATCTAGTGACCTTGCCATTGGTGATTGGTTTGTTCATTAAATAGTTGATTCGATGTGTAAGATAACATGATATCTAGTAATATAGTCTCTAAACTTGTTTATTGCGTGAATAACAATAGGAAACTCTTTTTCAGTAACTATATAGTTCAATTCTATAGGAGAGATATTCTTACTAACATAGTAAATTGGTCCTTTATTTTGAGTTGTCTGAGGACGGCTCTGGTAGTGGTGTCTGATGCATCTATGGAAATGTGGAACGGGAAGGTCCAATCAATCCCTCTTAGTATATGAGCTTCATATAATTTGAATTTCAATTTATCAAGTGCATGTTGACATGTCTATGTCCATACAAACTCAGTGTCTTTTATAAGTAAAGCAAATAATTGATGAGAAATACATGAAAATTTTCAATAATTCTACAGTAATTACCAGCATATCCTATAAAGTTTTGTACCTGGTTCTGTGAAGTTGGAGCTAGGAAATTCGGTATTACCTTTATTTTTTCTAGGTCGACTTTAATACCTTTTTCTGAGATGTGATGTCCTAGTACAATGCCATTACTTTCCATCATGAAATACTTTTTGTTACTAAGGGAAACATTTGACTTCTTGCACCTTATTAATGTCTTTCCCATATTGGTTAATTCTTCATCAAATGCGTCACCATATGTTGTGAAATCATCCATATAAATTTCCATGCAATAGTGAACTATATCGAAGAATATGCCTATAACAACTAATTGAAAGGTGGCAGGGGAGTTTCATAAGCTAGATGGTAGAAAACGATAGGAGAATTTTCCCCAAGGATAGGTAAACATTGTTTTCACTTGATCTTCAGGGTTGATTTGAATATGGTTGTATCCATTGAATCCATCGAGGAAAGAAAAATACTTATTTCTTGTTAACGTGTCCAGGACCTGGTTGATAAATGGTAAGGGGAAGTGATATTTATGTGTTTTGTTATTTAATTCTCTATAATATACACAAATTCTCCACTTACCATTTTTCTTCAGTAACATGACAAGAGGGGAGACCCATTGGCTATCATACATGGGATAAATGAAGTTAGTTGTAAGAAATTTATGTAACTCTTCTTTGACTATATATTTCAATGTTGGGTTCATATGGCACTGAGCTTGACGAATGGGTCTGGTTCCTTCCTTAATATATATATGATGTGTGCACATGTCAGGATGAGTTCCCTTCATTTCAAATTAATCACAGGCGAAGCCATCATTGTGCTTTTGCAACACTTGAGCCAGTCCTTCCTTTCATTGTTCAATTAGTCCTTGGTTGATTTTCAAGGTTTTCCTTGGGCTAATTTCTATGGTTTCTATAAGGGGTCCTTGGTATTTTTCTTGAGTTGGTTCGAGTTCAATGGGTGAAATTATTGTTGAGTATAGAGAAACCTAAGTTTTTGGTTTCATAATATGTTCAAGAATATGTGTGTTTCCTAAGGAAGAGGAAGAAGCTATAAAATCATTGATTTTTTCATCCTCTATTTTATCTATTATGGCAAGGTATTGATCTATGGAGAGGAATTGATGGGATTCTCCTTCTTCATCGTTCTCTTCTCCATCAACCCAAAGTGGTGTTTCTAAGTCTATGTTGGGTTTATCAGGAGGGTAGTGGCTTAATTGTTTGGTGGATGTCCCATGGGAAATGGTCATGTTTCCCAACCAACAACCAATGTAGGCATTGGTTATGGCCAACCATGGCCATCCCAGGATTAGAGGATACCTACCCAGAGAGGTTTTAGGTTGTAGGAACATGAATTCAACAAGATATTCCCATGAATCCACAAATATCACTACATATTCTAGAATGCACTCTGGTTAAATGGTTTATCTATCAGTTAGTTGAAGGATACATGGAATTCCCCTAAGGCCTGTAAGAGCTAAGGCTTCCATGGTTTCATGTGTCATGATGTTGATGGCAGTGCCAAGGTCTATTAATGTGGTACTCATAAGTGTATTGTTTATTTTCTTATTAACAATCAGACAACTATGGTCAGAGTATTTAGCTACGATAACTCTCCCCATCATTAGGTCTGATAGTTTTTCCATGACATGAAAAATTTAGGGATCCTTTTGTTTCCTATCAGGGTTCCTCAAACAAAGTTCTTGTACCACATTTGAATAAATAGGAACATCCTTAATTGCTTGAAATAGTGGTATTTTGACATGCACATTTTTTATTTCTCCTAAGAAATCAAACTTAGACCGTCTAAGATGTTTTTCTCAATTTAGCCTTTCAGGATAGGGTGGGGCTTTAAGTTGAAGGTGGTAATTTTTAGTTTTTGAAGGTTCCTGAGATTGTTTTTGCTCTGATTCTTCACTTGGGACCTCCTCATTGAAATATTCAATGCTAATGAGATTTTGGTCCTTGGTTAGAGTCTTCCTGGATCTAAGGTGAATATTGTTACAATCAAGGTAAGAGATGGAGTAAGTAAGGTAGGTTTCAAGTCCAGCAACTTGCGTTGGTTGACATGGCCTTCGATTATTTGGGTTAGGTATGGTTTGTGCAAGAAGTTGTGATCGAGGAGGGGCGGACATGGATTCCTGCATTTGGGGAGGAGGAATAAGTTGCATGGGTGGTTGTGTTATACATTGTTGAGGTCCTCCCATGGCGGGGTTTATGCATCCTTGTTTCTATAATTGGTTAGGAGGGGGAGATACCCATTGTTTTGTTGGAATACCCCATGGTTGAGAAGAATATTGCATTGAAGGATTAGTCGAATGTGAATTGAAATATTTAGATATAATAGCAATGGAATCATTCATCAATCACTGATATCCAAAGTGATTGGTGACTGAAATTATATTGTCGAAGTCTAGAAGATACAATAGCAGCAGAATGTGTTTGCTAGAATATTTTCCTCCCCCCTCATCTCTGGGGAAGCTGAGGTTTTTATACAATATGACTACAATCTAAAATTGTACAAAGAAATGGATGGAAATCCATGGGAACCCAATTGTTCATCAGGTTACATTGATTTTGTTGAATTTTAGTGAGATTCAGGTGTGTGTTGACTCGGTAGGAAAACTAATTTCTCCTTTACTCACCCGCTTGCCTCTTTTTTCCCTTATTCATGAAGATTTCTTCCAACTACCAGTTGCAACATTTATTGTTGTGCTAGTGAGATTTATTTGGAGTCGTAGCAATGGAAATCATGCTCAGAGTTTCAATGATTTTATGGAGTTGCATAATCAAAGAGTGAACTTGGAGTTGCAGCAGTGGTTTCTGCTCGAAATCGTAGCAACTTGGAGTTGCAGCAGTTAGTTTGTGCCATAATTGCAGTAACTTAGAGTTACAACCACTTTGTTGTATTACTCGTCCATGGAAATATTAGTACATGAAAATAGAAAGTTTCTTAAAAATTATGAAAAAATAGTGTAATGATGTTATATGGGGAAGGATTCATACCTTAGTGTTAAGTAAGGTGAATTGGATAAAGGAAGTATCAAAAGGGAAGTGGTTAATATAAAATGGTAAGAAAAAAGGTATAGATGGGTGTTGAAAGTATGTCATTTTAGGAACCCTTCAATCAAGGTTAGGTCGTAACCCAAGATTATAAAAGCAAGGATAGAGTGAAGAAGGAAGATACTTTTGGTGAGAGACCAAGGTGGCAATTTTACACAGAGATAGAAAAGAAGGAATTTTTCTAGTGTGGAGTCAATTGAGTGTGTAGGAACAAAGAAGGACTTTTTCTTACACTATATGACTGACGAGATCTCATTGATTGGGTGAAGATATTTCATCCAAGTGTTGATGTGGAGAGGGTTGGATCATGAAAAAATATGATTCAAGATATTGGATAGGTGGAAAAGGATTTCCATCTATATATCATATAGGTCAAAGAGAATAAAGAGAAAAGGAATCCGCAAGTGGGTTTCAGCTGAGTGAAGCCACAAGAAAGTGTAGCACAATACGGAAGTTGTTATAGGGTATTTTTGTATGTGTAAATGGGTGTCAGTGGAGACAATATCATATACACAGGTGAGCCAAAGGAAAGGCATGCACACTTCAAAAAGTGTGTCAAGTCTGGGTAGTACAATAGAGCATACTTTTTCAGGTTTTTCTATAGTTATATTTCTCTCAATGGGTCATTATCCCTATTACGGGAGCCTTGAATTGACCATAATAAAAAAATCTGAGTATTGGTTTTCCCTCTGGGGTTTTTCCATTGGTTTCTACCCGATATTTGTGTATTATGTGTGAGATTTTGGTTTCCTTATTTATTTTATTGCTGCATGTTTGGTTGATTACTCAACTGTGCTTTAATTCAATAAGTGATTTATTTGGAATTAACTATCGGGTTCTGAGTAGAGGGGTAAAAATAAACATGGTATCATAACAGGTTGCTTTGATAGGGAGCCAATATTAGGATGCACAACAGTAGATATATGATATCTAAGTGATCGGGAGTTAAATCGAGTTCATATCTAGGGTTACAAGAGCATATATATGGAATTAGGAGTTTCGTAGTGGGTGCTTGAAGGACTAAGAAAATATCCACTATATTTTGCAGCAGATCTGTCACATCTGAAGGATATCTTAGTAGATCTATAAACTAGAAGGAATAAATCAAAGGACGTATTTCATAGAAACAATAGTATTGAGGTAGAACTGGGGTTTTATAGTTTTACAGGGTTGTATGCATGGTGTAGAAGGAATGGATGTGTACATACATAGGCCCCTTTTAAGACAATCATGTATATGATGGGTGTAGTAAGCACATGAGCATACATACATGGGTTTCAGTAAGGGAAGGCATGTACATACATGGGCTACAATGGTGACAACCATGTATAAGTCCATACAAGAGAAATTTCAACTATAGATTCTGGGAAGCAGGAATTTTTTGTTGGGTGGCTTGATGAGAAATGGTGGCAGGTCGAGTAGTTATCAAGGAGATATTGGATAGGAGAAGAAGTATTTTCACCTAGATATCTAAGCCACATGAGAGCACAAAGGAGAAAAGATGGACTTTTCTCATGTTCTTGAGTCATCCACTTTGGAGAAAAGATGGAATTTTTCTCAAGTGCTTGAGCCACGGAGGACAGTGACTTAAGGGGATCTCAGATGAGTGAAGGATGTTCATCCAGATATTAGAGGATGGTAGATATATTGGATCAATTTTATGGACATAGGACAAGGAGTGAGAGGCTATGAAGTTTTATCAACTCATAGGGAGTCATCCTTCAGGTTCATGTGGGAAGGAGAAACCCTCCAATTATATCAAGAAGAATTCATGGTATGATATGGCCATACAGGATGCTTAGGAGTAGGAGGCTTATGGGAGCATGATTAGAGGGAAGTCTTCAAAGAGGAGTCTGAGAAATATGGTAGGGATAGCTTATGTTTCTGAGGGAGTAGCCAATCATATGGATTGGAGAGCAGTCATGGTAGTGGATCTGGTAGTGAAGATAGAGCCAACTCTAGGTCTCGCTAAGAGGGAGTGTTGATGAATGTAGCATCAAACAGGTAACTCCACATTGGTTTGGTGTCTAGCATGTGGAACTTTTTCAAAGTATTCTAAGTGTGAGTCTTTACTTTAATTAAAGTAATTATTAAAGTAAATTGTTTCTATTAGTGAGTTGAGTTTTATTTAAGGAAAATGCTTTAATTAGCATTAGTGAACTAAATAATAGCCATTGATCTCAATTGAGGTGAGAAGTAATCTCAGTCATCAATCACTTTGGAGATTAGGGTTAGGTCATAAATCAATATTATAAAAGCAAGTCTAGGGTGAAGGATGTAACATCCCTATCTCCCTGCTGGGAAAAGATACATCAAAATGCCGACCTCTGATACCATTTTGATTTACTGATATGCTTTGCATATGAAAAATTTATGCATAATAATAAAATCATGCAAGAAAAATTCATAAACATAGTTAATAATAAAGATTCCATAACAAAACACCATAATTCATAACACAGTATTTACACAACCACATAGAGACACTTATGTTTTGTGAATTAAACACCAATTTCATGCATACCTTCCACATACATCCCAACCATAGACCACACTGCACATAAATATCAGTAGTGGGTCACCCCCGAGATGGGGATAAACTCTACCAGGGAAAATGGAATCCTAAGGGAGTCTAAGGTATGATAATTAGTAGAATTTCTTAGTCCAAGATGCCCAACTACTGAAACTAGTCTACAATCTCTCACTCCCCACATTCTTGCCCCACCCTAGGATGTGTTCCCCTTCTATGCTCAACAGTTCTTCGGCTGCCCCACTTCCCTTCCAGGGCTTCAGAAACACGTCGAAAAAGAAGTCTCAAATCCCTGTAGCTATTGCACATTGCACCAAGGAATAATTACCAGTATTTTCTCACCTAGAGAAAACTACTCATGAGCCTGACAACTCACCTCTTTAGCTCCCAATTTTTCCCAAGTACAGGAGATTGAAACCAAGTAAATATAATGGAATAATCCTCCCCAATGATGAATGAATGATGGGGAAATGTACTAAAATCCCCCAATATATTTGCATGTTCCCTTTATGACACATTGCACTCAAGGGAACTCACCCTTGTCCCTACTTTAAAAAATTAGGATATATAAAGTTGTATCCATATTTTCAACCTTAGGAATATTAATATAATATTTATTTGGTCTTAAATCCCCTTAGATTAGCCCCTTAAACTTAGACTCTTAACTCCCCTTTTCCTTTCTTATGGATTTTATCCCCCCATATTCTTTTGTTGGGTCGGTTTGTAGCAATGATGTAATTTTATTAATTTATGAGTGTAATTACATTTTACAATAATAGGTTCACTTGTTTTTAACATCTAGGCTCTCTGACCTAATAATCGCATAGGCACTTTTTCCTATAATATCATGGCTCACCAGCCTATAAACATATGTTTACAATTACATAGTGGATTAACCTAAGGGTATTACATTTCCCTCCCCCTTATTTATGCATTGTCCTCAGTGCATTTTATACAATATACATTCAATATTCTTCAAAAATATCCATGCCTTTTCTATTGAAGTTGGTTATCTTCTTGGTCCTCTACTTTCTAAGCACCAAATTCATGTCTTCATACTTTAGTTGTAAGTCATTTTATTTATTCCATAGAGCTGCTTCAGGAGAAAAAAATTATCCTTGTGGCATTATTTAGTTGCCTCTTCCTTGTTGCACTCACCCTTCTAGCCTCAAGAATCCTTTCACTACTATAAAGTCCATTATTGATCCATCTTTCCAAGGCTTTCACACACAAGGAGAGCACCAGCTCATCTTCAAACCCCCACTAAGGATCTGTATTTTTTTTAGCAATCATGGGACTCCAATGTTCCAACATTAGCCTTTCTTCACACGCATTACAGCTTCAACTATCATCATCTCATCTGTATCACACATTTACAATCAACATGAGATAATACCATAATAATTTCATTTAGAAATTTAAATTTATTTCATAAGGAAATTCAAATTTTCCCCATGTACGAGATTCCATCTCATAATTTTCTTGGTTGTTGCAATAGTAAAGTGAAATATTTTTTATGGATTTCAGCAACACCATACTGGAGACCACTTTTTCTGCAATCTTCTCATCTTGCATTCATCCAAATAGATTATTAGTATTTCATATACCATAAACTTATATTGTAATACTTAAAAAGGCTCACAAGTGATTTCAAAATTGTCTACACTTAAAAATTCAATCAAAGCTATCAAACCATATAATTAATAGAATGAAATTATCATTCTTTGCATGTGCATGTTCAACAATTAATATTTTCATTACTCTATTCCATGAACAAAAATTTCTTGTATTCAATGCTCATGTGACTACTTTGGTTTGCAACTTGTTCATTGCAATGTCTAACAACCCCTGAAATGTTCTCAACTCCATGAGTTAGTAATAATTGTAATATTTCAGCTGTTATCATACAAATTTCCATTAAATATTATGTATGCATGCATTCAAGAATAACAATTCTATCATGCATAAGTGCAACTCTATCATTTACACACTATGCATGAGTACAATTATCCATGCATATCTATTCAATGCACCTTTTCATTGATTTCATAATGTCATTTATCTAAGTCATGTATCCCACCATGGTGAATTGGAAGGTATGGACAATGCCTTGACACATCATCCATACACTTCCCCTTGCTTGTACAATCATTTGGATACCTTCCTTTTTGACCCAAACACTACACCAAGAATAAAATTCTATGGTGTTATTTAGTGTTAGCAAAAAGGTTGCATTCCAAACCTTAACTATAAGTAGGAAGTTTATGTGTATACTTATGTGGCACTAAACCCTTTCCATATCCAGTTAGTTCATGGTCTCATACATGACTAGCTTTAATGGCATGCATTCCTATAATGAGGTCGTACTCCTTAATTTTTTTGGTTATTAACTCATAACCAAAAATTCATGACATGTTACTTTGTCATTTGAATGTACCCAAAATCTAATCAACTTTAATAAATATACCACAGCTGGTGGTATATTATTTCCATTAATGAATTCAAATTATGCAATAATGTCATTTTATAAAATAATTTCTAATTGAGGAAATTCTTACCTAATTCCTTTCATCAATTATGCAACAGAAGTACATAAAATTCATACATGCATAGCTGCCAGTAAATGAATTTGATGCTACCTGACTAGATGGTATCGGTAGGATATTTCATGCTTCCTTCACCAACCTATTAAGCACATTTCATCTTTTTGTTTCTTCCTTTTATATGGATGACTTCCATATGTAGCAACTTCATTAGCAACCCTTGCAGCCATGTAATAAATTTCTTCTTTCCTAGCACAGTAGCCATTATTAGCATCATTCATATTCTTATATATAACAATAGACTACTCCTATCATTAGCATGTTATATATATATATATATATATATATATATATATATATATATATATATATATATATATATATATATAAACAAATATGCATTCATTATTACATATTTATATGTACTAAAAATGCATCTTTAACATGCTCATGAATGCATTTGCATTCCAATTTCATGTGCTAAGTATGGTTGTCCAACAGGCTACATCATAATTGTTGCTACAATAATTGCAACAACTTCTTCCATCATTAACAATTCTCTTTGTTGTGTCTTGGTTGTCATCAATTCCCTGACTTCCTACATCCCTTTGTGTTCTCACTGTACTGCACATGATTATTTTTACCTAAGAACTTTTTCTAGCCAATCCACTCTTTGCCACTTTGTTCATTTCTAGCTCTATATTATGTTGACATTAAACTTCACCATTCATCGATTTCCTAGATCTTCAACATCCAATTATTGTTATGGACTGAACTACTTCATCCCTTCCTTAATAGGAATACTTTATAATTTGTGTTTTCTTGTACCATTCTCTTCTCTTTTCTTAACCACCTAACCTCAAACTTGACTTGCATAGTCAATTTCTAGTAGATTGCAATTCTACACAATGTCTTCTTTACAAATTTATAAAGAATAACTGGAAGTAGTTGACATTGCTTTTACTTGCCATCATATATTCTAGTGATACTCCCAACCCCTGGAGTGTCACCCATGTTTCGTTTCCTCTTAAGATGGATTCTTTTTAGGTACCATCTCTTTTGTATTATATACCAAACATAGAACCATTTTCTTCATCATGGTTCCTTATTGATTTCCCTTCAGGAACTTCATTTTCCTGTTTATGTTCCACTTGACTTGATATATGCATGTTATTTGGGAATTACCTTCAATAATTTTGGAATGCATAAACAATCCTCTTCATTTTTTTCATAGTTCTTGAGTGCTACAATAGACTCAAATTACTTGGTATCCACCTAGTGGTACCCTTTTCCACTATCTTTAAGTTACTCTTGAACTTTATCCAATTCTGGAATGCTCCAAGATTTATGTAATTTCTTCCCTAGAAGTATGGTTACATACCTCTAGAAACAATGTACACATGATGCATTACTTATGCATCTGCTGACACTTCTTTAATTTTCACCCACCTACATTACTTCACCCTGAAGTTTTATCCTACAACCATGCTTACATTTCACTACTCTGATAACAATCATGGAGACATAGATGCAGAGCTACATACTTGGTCCCTGGAAATAATGCACCTCATCTACATGGATACATTGCGTCTTTCTTTATTAGAATACAATCATTATGATGATCAATCCCTTTAGAATAGATATGACCACATTGTATTGATTTATCTGTACATTGGAATCCTTTAGGGTGATTGGATTTCATTACTTCATCCAATACATAATTTACTTTTTCACCCTGATTCCTTTCTAATTAGCATCAATAGTTTTCTTGTAATAGTTTCCTTTATACATAAATTTCTATCTCCTCGGCTTCTCAAGTCTTCATGGTTTCACCAAGAATTATACCTTATCATTCTTCAATATTGATCTTTGATCATCTTGTGAAATATTCTTGTCATGGCACTCTTTGCTTGAGTACCTATGCTTATATTTAACCAAATTTAAACCCTCTCACTTGTTATGAAAACCATCTATCTACACTTCCATGGTCACAGTTCCATGCATACCCATTACTCATGCTTTATCATGAAACATATATGGTCTCTTTCTTACTAAGCACCCTCAATTGGTGTGCATATTTGTCATCTTGAAGTCTTTTCCAAATAATAGTTCCATTGAAATTCTTATATATCTCTCACCGAGTATAGACATCTTCAGTTGGTATCTTCAAGTATGAGGAACAAGGCAGTATCAGTTCTTCAAAATGTGGAATGATTGCTTGAAGAGATACCACTTTTTTAAATACAATTTTCTTTGTTTTATCATCAACATTAATCTTTGCTTGCAATACATTTATTATAGAAGATAACAATTCTAAAAGTTATTGTTAAAGCAAGCATACAATTTTGGTAACGTATGTACAATTTTGCCCCTTTATGGTCACCAGATATATTCTTTTCTACTTCCTGTGAATTTTTTTGCTCATATCACAATTTTGGTGATTATATGGCTCCTCTTTCTAATACCTTTCCATTCACTTCTTTCTTGCTCAATTCTAAGTTTTTAGCAGAAAGTTATGGTCATTTAAACATTACCCATTAACTATCTATGTTCACCTCTCAACCAGGTACCATTCTTGATTGTTCTTATGAATTTTCACCTACTCCTTTGGAGTTTTGGTAGGATCCCAACTAGGTACCTTCATAAACATATTCTGGACACTCTATCCAATTTTCACCTTCATGTGAGATCTAGGCTTCTAGATACATCATGTTGAAGTTTCAGGACAATTAATATTTTTGGCCCTATATGCTACAGGTACCTTATATGACCTATTATAAATTTTTATGTGCCTAGAATTTTAATTTACTCCATGGTTGTCTTCTATGTCTCAAGATATTTCCATAGACTTCTCTTGTGCCCCGATCCAATTCTGGAGCAGGAAGTTATGGCACAGAAGTTAACTGGGTCTAGAAGGTTACCCTCCATTATTTGGCATGTAACTCTCTCATACTAATTTTGTTTGACGAATGGTTTACAATGTTATAAATCTCTCTCCAACCTCCAATATTTGAGGTGTGGAAACTATGTGTACTAAAACTACATACAGTTTCAAATTTGACTTCTCAAAAAAGTCATTTAGGCCTCTGAAAATGGCCTGCAAGTTAAACACTTTGAAAGTCACTGAAATTTTCCAATAATTTTTTTTTAATCATTTCTAATAATTTTAAATAAAAACATGTTGAATGGGATGCTAGTGTGGCCTCCTAGTCCACCTACAACCCCTATAAGGATTCCATGTCATATCTTGGCCACTCTTGGTTTTTCCCTATCAACTCCCTCTACCTTCCTTTACCTCCTCCTTTATTTATTGGCATGCACATAACTGTATTTTTTTTGGCCCCTACAGGCCTTGGTTTCCAACATGGAACCATATCATTGGGTCACAGGGATGGGTGGGACCCATCCTGCACCCATTTACCATGTGCATGTGAAGTTACACTTTTATTTTATTCAACGGTGGAGGTTTGGGGGGTCTTGGCGACGATTAAAGGCCCACATCCCATTGCAAGCCCCCCAACCTACCGACCGTTAACACAATAGGGAGGGGCTAAAAAACCTAACCAAGGTTTCAGCCAGGGGTGACATACCATACATTAGTGCATTACGACCCCCCCTAACTTGGGTTAGTCTAACCCCACTCGACCCCCTCGCAATAAGGTTATGTGGGTCTGGCTCACAGTTCCTTCAAGTGGCCAACTTTGCCACACAAAATCCACGTCGATCGCCACCCGGGGAACTAGGCCACATGCCATCTCTACCACCATTCCATGTATACCTTTCACCATGGAAATACATGTCACTACACGGCCACATGATCTAACATGTGGCCTTGAGGTCACAGTACGAAAAAATCCCAATTTTTCCTAATCTTTCCTAATTTTTCCAAATTTCAAAAATTTCCAAATATGCCCAAAATTATAAAATTTGAAATTTTCCCAAATATGTCCAAATTCGTAATTTATTTAGGGCCACCATTAAAATTTGCGATTAAGCTTGATATGGCCAATTTTGGGCCCTTTAACTATCAATACGACCCCAACACATGGAATTCAACTCCTCCATGTCGAATTCCTCATGAAATTAACTGTAAAATTTGGGGCTTTTGCCCAATTTCTCCCCAAACTCACCATGGTGCTATGCAAGTATGAAATTCAACCAATTACAAGTATGAATTTTGATCAAACGTAAATTATAATTTATGGATTTCTAATCCCTAGACCGAATTTCCAAATTTCTCATGAATTTAACAACAAAAATTGGGGCTTTTGCCCAATTTCATCCAACTGCTTCTGATTTTCACTATGGATGCACTGTAAACTCAAAATTTGGCCATCTACAAACCTAACTTTGTTCATTCTTCCAATAAAATTTGGGAATTTTCATTCACTGGTTAAATTCCATCAACTTTCTTGTGAAATTCCTCTCAATTCCACTATTGTAATTTCAACAAACGCATTGCAGACATCCTTTGCAACTACATTTATGAAAATTTCAAATTTGTGCTATGTTAATCATCCCATCCAGGTTCACTGTTGAAAACCGAAGCTCTAATACCACTTTGTAACATCCCCATCTCCATGTTGGGAAAATCTACATCAAATTTCCAACCTCTGACACCATTTTGATTTACTGATATGCTCTGCATATGAATAGAGTTATGCAGAATAATAACAACATGTAAGAATAATTCATAAACACAGTTAATAACATAGATTCCATAATAGAAGATCATAATTCATAACACATTATTTACACAAACACATAGAGACAATTATATTTTTTGAATTAAACAACAACTACATGGAGACCTTCTATGTTTCTCTTAGCCATAGACCACACTGCTCGCAAATATCAGCAATGGGTCACCCCCGAGCTGGGGCTAAACTCCACCAGGGAAAAGGAAATCCTAAGCCAGTCTAACGTCTGATAATCAGTGGAATTTCTTAGTCCAAGTTTCCCAACTACGGAAACTAACCTACAGTCTCTCATTCCCCAGATCCTTGTCCCACCCCGGGAAGTGTGCCCCTTCTCTGCTCAATAGTCCTTCAGTTTCCCCACTTCCCTTTCGAGGATTTAGCAACAATCCACATAGGAAGTGTTAGAGTCATGTAGCTATTGCCCAGTGCACCAAGCAATAATTCCCAGTAGTTTCTCACACAAAGAAAACTACTCACGAGCCTAACAACCCGCCTCTTCGACAAAAACACAGGCCTGACAACCCGCCTCTTCAACTCCCAATATTTCCCAACTATAGGAGATCGCAACCAGGTATGGATTATGGAATAATCCTCTCCAATGATGAACGAATGATGGGGAAATGTACTAAAATCTCCCAATATATTTTCATGTTCCATTTATGACACATTTCACTCAAGGGAACTCCCCCATGTCCCTACTTTAAAAACTTAGGATATATAAAGTTATATCCATACTTTAAACATATATGGAAAAGAAGCAATCTTTCTAGTGTAGAGTAATTTGAGAGTGTAGAAGAAAACAAGGACTTTTTCTTACATTGTATGAGTTAGAAGATCTCATTGATTGGGTGAAGAGATTTTGTCCAATTGTTGATGCTGAGAGAGTTGGATCATGAAGGACTATGATTCAAGATATTGGATAGGTGGAGAAGGACTTCCATCTAGAGATCATACAGATCAAGGAGAAGAGAGAGCAAAGGTAGTCACAGGTATATTTCAGCTTATTGAAGCTAGAGGAAAGCATAGCATAGTATAGAAATTGTCATACAATATTTTTGTATGTGTACATGGGTTCCAATGGATATAGGTGCATATACGCGGTGAGTCAAAGGAAAGGTGTATACACCTCGAAAAGTGTGCCAAATATCGGTCATACAACATAGCAGACTTTGCCAGGTTTGCCTATAATTTTATTTCTCTTAGGGGGTCATTAACCCTGTTACTGGAGCCCTGATTTGACCATAATAATACAATATAAGTACTATTTTTCCCTCCAGGGTTTTTCCATGGATTTCTACCCAAAAATATTTGTGTATTGTTTGTGAGATTTTGGTTTCCTTGTTTATGATTCCGCTGCATGTTTATTTGATTACTCAATTTTTCTTTAATTCAATAAGTGATTTATTGGGAATTAACTATCGGGTGTTGTGCGTTGGACACACCAACCACACTAAGAGGGGGGGTGAATCAGTGTGAGGATATGTTTACAACTTCTTACAAAAATTTAGTTAGCCATCACCATTCACAACATCATTACTCGTTACTTCTATTCACACTTAGTTGCTTGCTTGTAAACATATCTCAATGACATATATTAAGAATAAATAACTATTCACCATCACAATAAAGAACAAAATGAACACCATATATATGTATAAGTTTCTTTTGTATTACAGACTACAATCATTGGGGCTTATAAACACCAACTAAAATTAGCACCAACTCAAAGAGAGCACCAACTCTCAATTCTAGACCCAGTCTGCAGATCTCAGCACCAAATGAGAAAAGGAATCCAATCCTCAAGTACAAGACCCAACTTGTAGACAGAAAGAAATCTTTCAAACTATACCAACATTCTATACCAATACAAGTGCATCAATTGTGCACAACACAACTGTTAAGTTTTGAGCTATTATTAGGTTTCTTTTCAATTTACTAGATAACAATAGAATAGGTAAGAACACAATCACAAGATACACAACATTTATCTTGGGAAACCCTCATGGGGGAGAAAACCCAACAAAAACTTCCTTGATATAGATATCCAATACAATGCCAAGACAATAAACCAAAACACTAGAGAATATCCAACACTGAGCAATGTGCCTCTCTCTTCCTTCTTCTCCCAATTGTAGCTCTCCAAAATTGTGCACTTGATGAGTGAATGAGTGAGTGAGATAATGAGGCGCTAGATTCCTTTATTTATATTGGCTGGTAGGTGTTGGAAAGGTGTCTCTTCATTGGGCAGGGCTGACTTGTCTTCTTAGTGGTCAAAACCACTTTAATTAGGTCTGGTCCAACTTATTAATTTGCATAATATAATTAGGGTTTGACCAATCCACAAAAGGGGATTTGGTCAATTACAATGCCCAACATGATAAATCCACAAAAGGGGATTGATCAGATGAATAATAACTCAATAATAAATAAAATACTCTTTTCAGTTACAATATTTCAACACTCCCCCTTAACAAGAAGGGTGTTCTACGACATCATCAGAAGAGAGAGAGGGTGGCAACATCAA
Organism: Picea mariana; assembly: GCA_032191745.1. Taxonomy (NCBI): domain Eukaryota; kingdom Viridiplantae; phylum Streptophyta; class Pinopsida; order Pinales; family Pinaceae; genus Picea; species Picea mariana. Next base: position 141,649 of record JASDQU010739699.1, on the reverse strand, counting down.
CATCATTTGGAACACTAACTGGCATATCTATAAATCATTGGAAGTTTTTCTCCTCATCAATATCATCATCCACAACAAGGAGCTGGAATGGCATCATCATTTACATCAACATGGATTAGTATAACACTAATATATCATCATCATCAATAATAACACAAAGTTGATACAACATTAATAACAGTATCATCACAGCACGAAGGCTGGAGAATCATAAACATCAACACTAGGCTGGAAATCTTCAGCACAAAGATGGCATCTCATGAACATCAACACTAAGATGGAAATATTCAGCACGAAGTTAGCATCTCATCAACATCAGCACGAAGCTGGAAATATTCAGCATGAGGATGGCATCTCAACAACATCAACATGAAGTTGGAAATCTTCAGCATGAGGCTGGCATCTCAACAACATCGACACGAAGCTGGAAATATTTAGCACCAGATTGGTGTCACAACAACATTAGCATGAAGCTGGAAATCTTCAACACTAGGCTGGCATCACATATTTTGGTACTTTGACAAATCCAAAGGATCTTCCCAGGAATCAAAATATTCCTAGGGATATAAAATCCTAACAGAGCTACCACTACTGACCAAATCTAGAATATACATGCACAAGTACTCTAACATCCCATCCTTATGGACCTTCAAGATCTCTCCAGGGATGATCAGTCCCCTAGGATATAAAATCCTAACTAAGCCACCCGCTATTGGTCAGGATATCATAGTATCATCAACACTACTCCCCCTTTCGAGGGAGGTCCTTTCGGACTATACCAAGCTTGTATTGAAAGTTCTCAAACTTTACATGAGACAGAGGCTTGGTCAACACATATGCAACATGTTTATCTGTGTCAACATATTGGAGCTTTATAGCTCCTCTCTGCATCATATCATGAATGAAGTGATATCGAATCTCTATGTGCTTCGACTCATCATGGAACACATCATTTTTATACAACTTTGATTATCACATAGGATCACGGTGGCTTCCATATCTAGATCAAATAGATATGTCAACAAAATCTGAATCCATATGGCTTCACAATTGGTGGAACATGCTGTAATATCTTCTGCTTCTGCCATGCTGGGAGAAATACTTGATTGCTTCCTACTCTTCCATGAGATCATGGCTGACCCCAGAATGAAACAACATCTTAAGGTTCTATTTCTATTATAGACACTTCCAACCCAATCTGAATTGGTATAACCACTCAGTCTGAATTCATGATCTCTAGTATAACAGAGACCAAAATACAATGTCCCCTTAAGTTATCTCATCACATATTTTGAATCATCAAGGTGAACATGTATGGGTTCTGTCAAATACTAACATGAGGCAAAACATATATCCAGCCTGGTATTCTTTAGATATATCACCACACCAATTATCTATCTATACAAAGTAGCATCAACCAATTCTGATGAGGTATCAACCATGAGCTTCAATTTTGTTTCCATGGGTGTGTTCATGAATTTATATTCCAACATGTCAAACCTCTTCATTATTTCAGCTACATACTTTATTTGGCTAAGGAAGATCTTCTCCGGGCTCGGCTAAACTTCAAGACCTAAGAGATAATGCATTAGGTCTTTCATCAAACTCTCTAACGAGCTTCTTTTGCAATCTGTGATTGTATTTTCTTCATCATATTGTCAAGAATACATCATCTACATATAGTAGCAACAACATAATTGGATCATCATTCATAACCTTAAAGTAAAGGTTAGAATCAATTTTACCCTTGGTAAAGCCCAAACTCTTCAAAAAACTATAAATCCTGCCACACCAAGCTCTTGGAGTTTGCTTCAATTTTCAAACATGAGTCTTTATGTCTTCAACTTCAAATCGAATTTTTCACATTACTTTATACCAATCTGGTACACTTTCTCAATTGAAACTCAATCTGCACAATCATGTGCTATCTCTATGTGCTTTCTACAAAGCATTATTTGTCTCACTGTCTGGGAGTATGTCCTCTACTCTCTATACAACTATTCCTTCTGGAATTGGGACTCTGCACCTGCAACTTTTCTGAAGCTAAGAATGGTTGCTCCATTCTCACTGTGACTGTTGAAATCTGAGAGTAACTACTCTACTCCATCATGGAAACAACTTCATCTGAAACTGAGAGTCGCTCAATAATTGATATTGAAGGTAATTATTCTTCTTTCATGGAGGTAACTATATCATTTATTGTAGTCATCTCTCCATGACCCAACTAATGTACTACACCAACTTCCACTCAATTTTAAATATGGGGATTTCTCCCCCTGTATCTCATACTATATATGAATCATGGTTGTTCTGGTTGTCTTCATGAATACTAGAACTATTTCTTCAGTTACTGGAGTCAATGTCTCATCATAGTCTTCTTCCTCTTGCTCGGAGAATCCTATGGACACACATTAGGATTTGTACATCTGCAACATGCTTGATCTATTAGATCAATCTTGGAAGTCAACATTGACTTCTCTTCTAGTCTCATGGAAAAATATGTATTCCATTATTTCTGACTGACGTCCTTCTCTATCACTGAAACAAGGGAATCTTCCTAGGTTATTTCATATCTCCTATAAGTCTCTGAAGCTACGATCTAGTCTTCTCATGGCATATATTTCCCAGTCCTGGAGGATGTCTCTTTATATGATCCTTTCTGAGATCAGGATTACTCTTGATTTCTTCTTAGTCTACAAGGACTTCATCATCTCTTACAGGGTATACTTGGTGTTGAATACCAAGTCTAAATATAAAAAGTTGAGTCAGAATTCAAATGAGTTTTTCATCCCGTCAAGGTAGCTTCATTATCATTTGACCAAGTCTACTGTGAGTTCTTGTTCTAATGTTTGGTCATCTTTAGATCCTTCTACTCCTTACAATCAATCTTCATACGAGATACTCTGGATCTCAAAAATAGCTTCTTCTTCATCTACTTTGGTACATGGATGTATACCTTCATGTCCACGACTTAGGTAGTCTGTTTCATGTCTCATATAATATTTTTCCTTCTACAACATTCACTATAGCTTCCTTAGGGTTATCACCTATGACCTGAAACAATGTCAACAAAACAAGAAGCAATAATAATACTCTTTTGATAATAGTGAATAAAACAATATCACGAATAATCATCACAGTAGCTCCTTTAAAGATATCACTTATGTCATGTCTTAAGCAAAGATCAAGAGTAAGAAATACAATACAAAATGAGATCAACACTCTTCTAGTGTTGTGATCAAACATTCATCCATGGTAACCTGGAACCAACACAAGGATTTTCTCCTAGAGGAGATGTTAGTTGTATCTGGTAAATGATCACATTAAGCATTTATCTCAATATGCTCACATGTTACCAAGTATAATACTTTTCAAAGACTGCTACCTCAACTATGGTGTTTACTTGTAAACGGGTAGTTATCAACTTGTCATGTGCAACTTTGAATCTTATCAACTTAATTAATCAAACTTGGAACCTGGAGTCTTGTCCTCAAGAATGGGTGTGTTGATTTTCTTCCAAGTCTCCCTCACTCAAGAAGATAAGTGCTTTCTGAAACATGTCTTATGTACTAAGACAACATGTTATCTTGATAGAAATCTAAGTTAGAGAATAAGATCTATAAACTCAACTTTAATCATCTTTGATAATTTTGACCAATGGTTAGTATGATTTCAACATACCACCTAGATGTTCATAAGGTCAAAATAATGTCATAACAAATAGATGCATATCAAGATAATCAAGCCTAGGGTGCATTAGTCTTCTGAGTATGTTGGATCTAAGATCCTTCTGGAACTATGATAGGAGATCCTTTCTCCTGCAAGTACCCCTTAGAATAATATAGTTGAAACATATATAAGTACATACCTCTAATAGTATCAGTGGGTGGTGGTACCATTCGGTGGCATCAGTGATAGGTAACAAACCTTCAAAACTTCAGAGGTTTTTCAACCTTAATATTGGCCAACGCTTTACAAAATATTTCACTACAACTAGAACTGCAGTTGTAACTGCAACTTATACTACAACTCGTACTTTAACTGTAACTTAGGGTTTTATGAGAAAACCCTAATTTTTCAAACTTCAAATTTTGAAATTCTAATCCAAGGGCTAGATGCATTGAGTTGAGGTGACTAAGCTAGTGCTGTCAGATTTCTGAAAATCCAAATTTTACCCCTTGAAACTGAGCTTGCATAAATTTGGACTGGTACTTCTGGTACTGATTTTGGTTTCCTAGTTTTCTGGTTTCTTGGTTTTTTGGGTTTTCTGGTTTTCTGGTACTTTGGTTTTCTGGTACCAGTCAAAAACTAGTTTTTGACTTTTTGGAGGCTCTATCCATTGAAAAGGTGTGCTCAAGCTGCCAAAAGATTCACTAGGGTAGGGCATACTTTTCTAGATGGTTTTTAGGCAAAAAATCCTCGTCAAAAAAATCCCTAATTTTCTTGTACGACAACAATGATGATTTTCTATATCCAGTGAAAGATGCTCTCTTCACCTTAGATATGATACCATGTTAAGTTTTGAGCTATTATTAGGTTTCTTTTCAATTTACTAGATAACAATAGCATAGGTAGGATCACTAAGAGAAACACAATCGCAAGATACACAACATTTATCCTGGGAAACCCTCATGGGGGAGAATACCCAGCAAAAAATTCCTTGATATAGATAACCAATACAATGCCAAGACAATAAACCAAAACACTAGAGAATATCCAACACTGAGCAATGTGCCTCTCTCTTCCTTATTCTCCCAACTTCATCTCTCCAAACTTGCGCACTTGATGAGTGAATGAGTGAGTGAGATAATGAGGTGCTAGCTTCCTTTATTTATATTGGTTGGCAGGTGCTGGAAAGGTGTCTCTTCATTGGGCAGAGATGACTTGTCTTCTCAGTGGTTAAAACCACTTTAATTAGGTCTGCGGATGAATTCTTAATTTGCATAATATAATTAGGGTTTGACCAATATGCAAAAGGGGATTTGGTCAATTACAATGCCCGACATGATCAATCCACAAAATGGGATTGATCAAATGAATAATAACTCAATAATAAATATAATACTCTTTGCAGTTACAATATTTCAACAACAACCTATCACAACAACTTGTCACCTCAACTTGTCTCATCAATATCATCATCAAAACCTGATCTACTCACAAAGATCAATCATCAAGTCAACTCTCAACCATATGCACAATATCACCAAATTAACCAACAAGATACCTCTAGCAATACACCATACCCTCCATAAACCAAATACCATAAACCCTTACACAAGACCATGTGTCAAACCTCACTATTATGTAGCCTCAAGCATGTACCATGTCATGACCAAATGTAACCATCAAAACATGAATATAAACATACCTGTAACTCTATAAAAGACCCGGTATATGTGATCACAGACTTGCAAACCTTCCTTAACTTCAACAATAAGAGACTAGCATTTTCATCAAACTTTAGTTTAGTCTCACATGACTAATTTTGGATTAGTAAACAACCCTAAATTGCAACAGTAATAACTCTGTACATATAATGCATAAAGGTCTGAAACTTATATACAATATTCTTCAGTGTCTTCTCTGCAAATCCTCCAGGTTTCACTACTTGGAACTTCTGATAAAAGGAATTATAGAAAAAATGGAAGACCTTGTTGAATTCAGGCTTATTCTATAAAGTGAACGTGTATAGCATGCCACATGTGGAATATTTGTTGTATGTATTTGTAAATAGTACAAAACATACTAAAACTTGTACTCTAACCAATGCATTTTGTCTCACTGCATTTGGATATGTTATGAAGAAGTTGTGACGTTTTTACCTGGAACACCTATTTTAGACTATTTTCAAGACTAGCCACAAACCCTATCTTCCACAGAGTGTAACTCCCAAACTACAACGATCCACAAGATTAATTTTTATCGCAATTACTTGGAAGTGTATTCTCAATAGTATCCATATTTCTCTATATGAATCATTCTATAAAAATAGTTATTGCAAAAATGGTAAGATGACCTGTAAATATCATACCTTAGAAAGCATCATCAAAATACTTTATTCTCCCTTGAATTTCGGCCTTCTTTACTTCACCTTCCCTATGAAATTCTCCTTAGATCTCTTTTGGTTACCTCATTCACTAGTAGATATTCAATATTCTCAATAGAATACTAATGGGAGACCCTTTATTTCTTATTTATACTCTCTAGGTAGCTTCCTCTAGAAGTATCCACTTAACCACCTTGTCCACTTAACCACTTTGTCCACTCAACCAACTTTTTCCACTTAGCCACTTTGTCCACTTAACCCGTAACACCCTTGTTTCCCCCAACTTGTAATTAATCATTAATTAGGATTACCATGTTGTGTTATGGGAACATTGTAAATGTATTATTGTTAAATTGCCCATAACTGATTGTTGGGGGGTGAATCCTTGAAGTACAAGTCATGATATCTCTAGAGGAAAGAATCAGTTAATGAAGGAAAGGACTGGTGGTTGAATAATCAACCACCCCCATGAATGGAAACATGGGTTTTCATCCTGAAGTACCATAGAGACCTACATACCCGAGCTTCCTTCTGATAGAAGGAACATAATAGTTCGGTAACCTTCCTAAAGAAGGAAGTTAATATGCACACAGGAGGGAAGAGGAGAGACACCAGATGAGAGTGCAAGCAATAGGAGGAGATGCACGAACCAAAGAAAATACATAGGAAGAGAAAATGTAGAGAACATGACCTGAAGAAACTAAAAACGAGCTTGATGTTGAGGAAGCATCTAATAAACCTCGCATGGTCGCTTTGATAGAGAGAAAGTATCTATGAGAGATGGCGTAAATTCCCTAGTGATATCATGGCTTGGCATAGGGGTGGCCAGAGTGCTAAGAATGAATTCCTATGAGCCTATGGTTGGGTGGAAAGGCACACACCCATAGTCAGTTAGTTGGATGCAACCTATAATAGATAAGTATTCTCATACCCTGTGTAATTGATTTGTAACTATATAATAAATTTGGATATCCTGTGAATGACTCAGGGATGTGCATGTTTTCTTAATGGTTATATTGTATCTCTTTATCCTTGTTTAAATTGTGTATTTAAGCGAGTATGGAATTGTCAAATTTGTACACATAAATTCCCAAGCCTTGTAATGGCTTAGGTTAAAATAAGTGGACTGTGAGGTCATCGACCTTGGGCACAGTTTTCACATGTGCATGTTGACACTCCCAGTTTCCCTAAGAGTGTGTTAAGATCAAGAGAGGTAGTGCAGGTATGCACGAAGTCTCTGTGAGGTGAGCAGAGTCCGAGAATCTCATAAGTTCCATAGTTTGGTGAATGAGTGTAGGGGTGCGTGGGAGATCTTTATAAGTCTCAAGCTCAGGAGGAAGAGCATAAATCGAATGCCAATGCCTCAGTATTTTAGAGATAACAAAGATTAGGAAGGATAGAGAGATCCAAGTATCGAAAGGGAAGATTTAATGCCCCCGACCATCAACCCCATGAACTTAAAATGCTTAATTATAATTAAACACAGAATTACTGCTAGCATTTCAGATTTAATGGAAATAACAATAATTCATATGCATAACTAAATACGTGATAACATTTCAAGAATCACAGGTATGCAATTTAATTAATTACAAAATTACAAAACATAGTGACACTTATCTTTGAAACTGTCACACACCACCAACTGCGTGTAGACCTTCCACGAACCTCCCAGCCTTAGACCACACTACTCATCACTCTCATCAGTAGGTCACCCCCGAGATGGTACTAAACTCCACTGGGTAAGGAATCCTAGGCTAGGTAAGGTTTATAGGAAGAATTCACGTAAAAGAAGGAGGATTCTCTCCTAGGAACCACTTATTCCCACTGCCCACAGAATCTCCTTCCCCACATGCCTGTCCCACACCAGGATTATACACCTTCTCTGTCACCTAGACAGTCCTTTGGCTGCTAACCTCCCTTGCCTTGGGCTTCAGCAACAGACTGGACTGGAAATCTTCGAGCTTTGTGGCAGCTACAAGGTTCCTTCCAGTAGCTCTCTCCTTCCTCCGTGCACTCTCTCACCTAGAGAGAGTCGCTCACAGTCTTGGTAAAACCTTCCTCTTCAACAACAATCACCTCCCTCACCTAGTGAGAGGTTACACATAGGTCATACAACCAGTTTCCTTAATCTCATTCTCGTACAAAGCAGAAAAACAACAAGGCTTAGCAACGAACATACAACAACAACAAACCACACCAAGCTAAGAACTGCGTGGCTGCCACAGTCAACTGGGAAAACAAACACTGGTTTCCTAAATAGATGACAGACATATGCTTCAACCCAACCAGGCTCAACAATTACAGGACATCTGGTTTTCCCAACCATCCATACAGAATAGACTCGTGGTTCTGGGTTTCAGGGATGCATGATAATAAATCCATGTGAAGGTCAAACACAGACTCGATAGTTTTGACAAAGGGTGTACCAGCTCCTCCAGAAAACAACACAGGCCTTTTCGGTTTCAGAGTTGCGTGAGGGTATTCTTGCAGAGGTCATACGGTATTCTCGGTTCAGACAGTTGACGGTAGAATGAAGGAGGAACCCCCATCATGGCTCAACTCAATAGTTTTAACTTCATGCACTTGGGTTGACACTTTTCACCCATGAAGCTCATTCCTTCCCATTTGGAATTCACTCATCCTTCCAAAGAACTTAGGATAAAACATCACATTTACACAGCTTTGGAATAGTAATAATTTAATATTATTCTCAAGGGTTTAAGCCCCCTCAGCTTAGCCCCTCTTCCAACCTTTCAGCCCCCTCTCCCTTACCTAGGCTTTGTGGATTCTTAGTCCCCCATCATTCATTCATTGTGGTCGGTCCGCACGTAGAGATGTTTTGTATTAATATTGTGCATAATTACATGTACAAAAATTCAGGCTCCTGGCCTTCAACACTTAGGCTCCCTGGCCTAATAACACATAAGTCCACTAGCTTATATGACTTGGCTCACCGGCCTATAAAACATAATTACAATTCATAATGAAATATTTATACTTCATAGACATGATTTACAACAGAGCTCGGCCTTGGGGACATTACAATCCCCTCCCCTTATTTTTGCACTGTCCTCAGTGCAACTTTACACTGCATCTGCAAGCTTTTCAAAATTTACAAAAAGATGCGGGTACTTTGCCCGCATAACATCTTCATGCTCCCATGTCACGTCCTCAGGACCATACCAAGTTCACTGGACCTTTACAAGCCCTATAGCTCGATTCCATTGCTGTTTGTTTTTCCTGTTCAATATGTACACAGGATGCACTTGCAAGACACCTTCTTGTTCCACCTAAATCACATTCCAATCGATAACATGATTAGCATTTGGTATATATTTCTTAATCAATGAAACATGAAACACATTATGTACAGTCATGGATGTAGGTAATGAAAGCATATATGCAACTAGCCCAATCCTTTCCAGGATTTCAAATGGCCCACAAAATCTGGTTGCCAACTTGGCACAACTTCCCAGCTTCAGGGAACTCCTGTTAGCTTTCACTTTCAGGAAAACATGATCACCCACTTTGAACTCTCTATGGGTTCTGTTCTTATCAGCATAACTTTTCTGCCTGTTCTGGGCAGCTTTCAAATTCTGCTTAATTTTTATCATTTGGTCCTCCAACTCCTTGAGCAACTCTGGCCCAACTAATGTTCTATCAGCTGGATTATCCCAGCTCACTGGAGTATTGCACTTTCTTCCATAAAGTACTTCAAATGGGCTCATCTTCAACGATGCATGATACCCATTGTTGTAGGCAAATTCTACCAAGTGTAGGTGGTCTTCCCATCTTGATGGTTTGTCCATCACATACATTCTCAGTATGTCTTCTATTACTCTGTTCACCCTCTCTATCTGTCCATCAGACTTAGGATGATAAGATGTACTAAAGTTTAGATTCGTTCTGAATCCTTTGAACAATCCTTTCCAGAAATTCGAGGTGAATTTTGGGTCTCTGTCGGACACAATAGTTTTAGGAATTTCGTGCAATTGTGCCACTTCCTTTATGAAAATATCAGCAACATCTGTTGCCTTGTGAGTAGTTTTCAGTGGAATAAAATGGGCAGCTTTTGTAAGCTTGTCCACCACCACCATGATCGAATCATGCAGCTTGTCTGTTTGGGGCAATCCCGTAATAAAATCCATCGTTACTACTTCCCACTTCCACTCAGGAATGGGTAAAGGTTGCAGCAACCCTGTTGGGTGCCTATGCTTAGCTTTAAATTTTTGGCACTCCATACATCTGGCGATGTATTCAACGATCTCTCTCTTCATACCCGGCCAAAAGTAATGGCTCTTGACCGCTGTTATTGTTTTCTGATATCCAGGGTACCCTGCATAAGGCACATTATGCATCTCCTACAAAATCATCTGTTTCAAGCACTGGACATTGGGTACAAAAATTTTGTTCTTGTACAGCAGTATTCCATCTGTTTCCAATTTATAAATTTCCATCTTTTGTGGCATCTTACCCTGTTGTAGCTTGGCTACCAATTCTCTATACTACAGATCTACATTTGTAGCCTCCAGAATTCTGATTTTAATATCAATCTGATACATGTTAATGGTTGTAGCATGTAATTCATGCACCCTCCTGTTGAGTGCATCAGCCACTTTATTCTCCTTTCCTTTGATATGCTTGATCTCAAAGTCATACTCACACAAAAATTCTAGCCACCTACTTTGTCTAGCATTTAAGGTTGGCTGATCAAACAAATATTTCAGACCGTTATGGTCTATTCTGAGTTCAAACCTCCTTCCCATGAGATAATGCCTCCATTTCTTTAGAGCATGAACTATGGCTGCCAACTCCAAGTCATGGGTTGCATAGTTCTTCTCGTTCTCTTTTAATTTCTTGGACTCATAATAGATTACGAATCCGTTCTGACCGAGGACCCCTCCCAATCCTTCTTTGCATTCATCAGTGCATACTATGAATTCTGCATTTGGATCTGCAATCCTCAGGATTGGAGCACTAGTTAACAGTTGCTTCAATCACTAGAAACTTTCCTCACATCCCTCTGTCCAGTGAAACTGCTTCCCCTTTCTTTGCAAGGAAGTGATAGGGTGAGCTATCTTGGAAAACCCTGCGATGAACCTTCTGTAATAACTAGCCAATCCCATGAAGGATCTAACTTTCGTTATGTTCCTTGGCGCTGACCATTCTCTAATGGCTTCAATCTTCTCAGGGTCTACCACTATCCCATCCTTCGAGATAATATGTCCCAAGTAATGGATCTACTCCTGATAAAATGAGAACTTGCTCAGCTTGGCATACAGTTGGTTCTCTCTTAGCACCTACAACACCATCCTCAGATGTTGTTTGTGTTCTTCTTCGGTCCTGGAATAGACCAGAATGTCATCCAGGAAGACGATGACAAACTTGTCTAGATAGTCCCTGAATACTCCATTCATCAAGCTCATAAAAACAATGGGTTCATTTGACAGTCCAAATGGCACCACTGTGAACTCTTAATGACCATACCCTGTTCTAAAGGTGGTCTTGTTGATGTCTTCATATTTTATTCTTACTTGGTGAAATCCTGATCTTAGATCTATTTTCGAAAAGATCTTTGCATCCTTCAACTGATCGAATAGATCATCAATCCTCGACAGAGGATACTTATTCTTCACCATTACTTTGTTCAATTGCCTGAAATCAATGCACAATCTCAGCATTCCATCCTTATTATTTATGAACAGGACTGGGGCACCCCAAGGCGACACACTTGGGTGTATATACCCCTTCTTCAGAAGTTCTTCAAGCTGTAGCTGCAACTCTTTCAGTTCTGGCGCACTCATCCTGTACAGAGCCTTTGACATTGGGGTTGATCCAGAAATCAAGTTCACAGAGAAATCAATATCCCTTTTCGGAGGTAGTCCAGGTACTTCCTGGAATACATCTTTGAACTCTTTAAGTACCTCATGATCATCAATACTTGACACCTTATCCTTAGGCATTTCCCCCACATGGGCTGCAAATAATTGACAACCTTTTTTGTAGCACTTCTTCAGCTGCATTGCTAAGATTTCTCTAACAATAATATCTCTAGGAATTCCTTGGATGGCTCTATGATTCCCTTCTTCATCTAAGAAAGTGAATGCCTTGTTATGATAGTCCAAGATGGCATGGTATTGGTCCAACCAATCCATCCCAATTAGACAATCATAAGAGCCTAGCGGCAGGATGTTCAAATCGACCTTCATGCTCAGTCCATTCATGTCTATAGGACAGGACTTGACTAACTCCGTGACTTTCCTCTTGGTTCCTGTAGCTAGCTGCACTAACCAAGTCTTTTCATGTTTGGTTCTTATCAAATGCAAACTTTATACCACTCTAGGTTCTATATAACTATGGCTAGCCCCTGAATCAACTAAAATAGTAAATGGTTGGTTTTTTATCATACCTTCTATTCCAATCATGTGGGACTGATACTCAACTTGCTTGTTGTCCAGGGCTACGTAGATCCTTGGAATTCTACTACCCATGTCCTCCACTATTTCAACTTGTTGAACATTGTGGAGAACTCTTACTTTATCATTTATGTGGAGGCAATCTTTGTACCTATGGTTTTCTTTACAACCCCAACATTCCATAGGTGGCGGCCTTGACATTTGCTCACTCACTTCAACCTTCTTGGGCTCTCTAAGAGATGGTTGTTCTTGAGGATTGTTTCTAAAAAAGGGTGGTTTATTTCCCTTCTACCTCTGTTCTTTCTTGAAATTTTTCTAGTCATCCCAAGCCTTCCGAAAGGTAGGATTTTCTATTTGTTGTTCAAATAAGCACTTCACTCTTCTTATCATTTATTCCATAGTCTTTGGGTCATCATACTAAATCTTATCCCCAATAGGAGGTATTAATCCACTCAGTTACCTCTGAATCTTGATAGACTCATCTTTGATGAACGAAACATACTTCAGTAATTCCAAAAACTTCCATTCATACTCATCAATGGTCTTGTTGTCTAGCTTGAGTTCAAAGAGCTCTTTCATCTTTCTGTCATAATATATTTTAGTTAAGTACTTCCTATTGAAATACATCTTGAATTTTTGCCATGTGATGTCCCTTTCCCTGATGTGTTGCACCTGAACAAGTTGATCCCACCACATGGATGCCTTTCCCTTCAGTTGATACATGGCAATCCTACCCTCTGCATGAGAGGAATAATTCTACAGTTGAAAGTATTTCCTCATACCCAGCAACCAAGTTTCAGCATCTTCCTCCTTCTTATGTTCTCCATCGAACGTTGGAGGCTTGATCTTGTTCATTTCCCCCTTCAATTCATCCATCCCAGATCTCCTGTGCTTTCTGGTAGGAGATGGGCTTGAACTAATGTGTGCTTCCCTACTGGAATTCTTTGGGGAGTGACGACGATGTCTGTTGACACTCCTTGATATTCTTTTCCTCTCAGGGGTCCTACGACTCTCTGTCTTGCTTGAGTCACTCTCCTTTTTAAATTTCTTTTATATTCTTTCCATATTCTTCAACATCCTTAAGTTGAATTCACCCTACCTATCCCTGACTTTCATGAGCTTTTGGCTATCATCTCGGTGAGCCTAGGCATCTTTCTTCAATCTTTCAATGATTTTCATCATATGTCCTTCCTTATCCATCTCTTTTCCTTGCCCATTAGAGTTTGACCCTTCGACTCCCAAGTTGACATTCCTTCCTTCTCTTTCATTCTCTGAATTGGAGGCAATCTGCACCTCTTCCATTCTCTGCTCTCAACGACAACCCTATTCAGTTCTGGCACTTGATAAGCTTCTACAAACACACATGCAGACAATAGGGATTTGTCAAGTCATCATTATTAGCAAATTCCACATATTCAAAACCATTCTGATTTAAAAAAACGCTTCGACTTCACAAATTTTCCGAGTTCTGCTTGGCTCTGTAATTTTCGGGTGATAGCTCCCCCTTTCTCCCTACCATCGTATCCAAAGGTCATGACCAATGCTAGACTACTCAGTGCTACTCGAGATTTCGACCTTCAAAGAGTTTAAGGTACACACATCTATCTCCCGGTGTTTCTATTTACCGAATTCGCGTAAATCGGGTGGATCGACTGTCCACATTTACCCAACATCCAATGGTTAAAAATCCACTATGGTTCTTCTATCTTTGAATATTTTGGGGCTTTGGGACTTTGAGTTTTGGGGTTTTGGTAACCGAGAGTTTGAAATGCAGCGACCCAAACCATTGGTCACTCCATTCCCCAAACTCCGATACACGAGTTCTTGTACGAGATCCAACGATCCTTGATGATTTGGATCCAATGGTCCAAATATTTTTGGAGTTTCACGAACTGGTATTTCACGATGCAGCGACTCCAAATCTCTTGTCACTTCAATCCTTGAATTTGAATATGGGAATTCATGTATGAGATCAACGGTTGTGAGCCTCCCCTGATCCAACGATCCAAATCTCTCCTAAGCTTACACCTGTCAAAGCTCTTCAGCCCTAACTTCCTCGCTAGTTGGTTGGATCCGACGGCTCACGAGATTTTGGCACTTCTTCCTAGAAGTGCTCCATCGTCTGATTCTACCCTTGTTAATCTCTTTCGTGATTCAGGACTTGGAGTGACCAAGAATTTGGCCTGCACTCCAAGTTCACGATCCCTGAATTCACGAAATGATCTAACGGATCAAACCAACCACTATCAATGACCCACAATTATTCTAGATCCTAGGGTGGCGAGTTTCTCCATCCACTAAGCACCTTGAAACTTCTGGATATCTTACGGTCCTCATGATTTCGCGAGTTCTCCACAAAGAATTCTGACCGTCCAACTCTACTTCTCAAGGACTTCTTGCCAATGACTTGGTACCCTCCTTCTGAACTTGCATCTACTTTATCCAACGGTCTTGATTCCCCAAAATATGAAGACTCGGATCTCATCATCATTTTGCGTATCGGTATTTCGTGTGTCACGAGGTCGAAATATTTTCCACCTTCGTCCTCCCTATTCCCGAAATGTCGATTTCTTCCTGGACAATTAATGGTCCAGATCTCTCTTAGATCGACGGTTGTGATCCAATCGTGAATTCATGTTTCGTGAATTCTCACGAACTCACCCTTAGACCATTTCAAGTCACGAGTCAGCGAAAGGTTGATCACTCTCCACGCATCCTTTCCAATGGACGGTCCTGATGAATTCAAGATTTCACGTATCACGATTTCCACACTCTTGTGCAAATCCAAAGGGTTTTAAACCTTGTGCACATTCTCCATATTTGACGGTTGTGAGGGTTCTCCTTTCCTCCCGAACAAATTATGTGGCTCCAACACTTCTGGTGTGGAGTTCTCTCTCTCCCTGTGGCCATATACCACACCGGCTGCAATTTTATAATACCGCTACAACTCCTAAGCTTTGTAACATGGTCAAGTAGTCCATTGACACTCAAAAACATTTTGAGGTCTGAAATTTGTCCTCCAGACACAATTTCTTCTCAAAACCTCGGTCCAAAGACCACTTATCTAGCCCATCCAAGCTCAGCATTGAAACTAGGCTCTGATACCATACTGTAACGCCCCTGGCCATCAACTCCACGGTCGGGCCAACACTACTATGAGGAAAAACACTTCTAGAACACATTATGCATTCTAATGAAATTAAAACATTTAATTACAGTTAAACACATAATTACTGCTAGCATTTCAGAGTTAATGGAAATAACAATAATTCATATGCACAACAAAATACGTGATAACATTTCAAAAATCACAGGTATGAAATTTAATTAATTACAGAATTACAAAACATAGTGACACTTATCTTTGAAGCTGTCACACACCACCAACTGCGTGTAGACCTTCCACGAACCTCCTAGTCTTAGACCACACTCCTCATCACTCTCAGCAGTAGGTCACCCCCGAGCTGGGACTAAGCTCCACCGAGTAAGGAATCCTAGGCTAGGTAAGTTTTACAAGAAGAATACACATAAAAGAAGGAGGATTCTCTCCCAGGAACCTCTTATGCCCACTACCCACAGACTCTCCTTCCCCACATGCCTGTCCCACCCTAGGAGTATACACCTTCTCTGTCACCTAGACAGTCCTTTGGCTGCTAACCTCCCTTGCCTTAGGCTTCAGCAACAGGCTGGACCAGAAATCTCCGAGCTCTATGGCAGCTACAAGGTTCCTTCCAGGAGCTCTCTCCTTCCTCCGCACACTCTCTCACCTGGAGAGAGTCACTCATAGGCTTGGTAAAACCTGCCTCTTCAACAACAATCACCTCCCTCACCTGGAGAGATTTTACACACAGGTCATACAATCGGTTTCCTTAATCTCATTCTCGTACAAAGCAAAAAAACAACAAGGCTCAACAACGAACATACAATAGTAGCAAACCACACCAAGCCAAGAACTGCGTGGCCACCACAGTCAACTGGGACAACAAACACGGGTTTCCCAAACAGATGACAGACAGATGCTTCAACCCAACCAGGCCCAACAATTACGGGACATCCAGTTTTCCCAACCATCCATACAGAACAGACTCATGGTTCTGGGTTTCGCGGATGCGTGATAAGAAATCCACGCGAAGGTCAAACACAGACTCGATAGTTTTGACAGAGGGTGTACCAGCTCCTCCAAAAAACAACACAGGCCTTTTTGGTTTCAGAGTTGCGTGAGGGTATTCTTGCAGAGGTCATACGGGATTTCCGATATCGACAGTCGACGATAGAATGAAGGAGGAACCCCCATCATGGCTCAACTCAACAGTTTTAACTTCATGTGCTTGGGTTGACACTTGTCACCCATGAAGCTTGTTCCTTCCCATTTGGAAGTCACTCATCCTTCCAAAGAACTTAGGATAAAACATCACATTTACACAGCTTTGGAATAGTAATAATTTAATATTATTCTCAAGGGTTTAAGCCCCCTCAGCTTAGCCCCTCTTCCAATATCTCAGCCCCCTCTCCCTTACCCAGGCTTTGTGTATTCTTGTTCCCCCATCACTCATTCATCGTGTTCAGTCCGCACGCAGAGATGTTTTGTATTAATACTGTGCATAATTACATGTACAAAAAATCAGGCTCTTGGCCTTCAACACTTAGGCTCCCTGGCCTAATAACACATAAGCCCACTAGCTTATACGACTTGGCTCACCAGCCTATAAAACATAATTACAATCCATAATGTAAGCTTTATACTTCATAGACATGATTTAAAACATGGCTCGGCCTTGGGGACATTACAGAAGATCCTTTCATTTGGAAGATGAATGGACGAGATTATTTTGGGAGGATTCAAAGTCCTTCATGATCATTGGATTAGGAGAAGAAACACAGGTGTTAATCCCTTGAGTCCTTCAGACTTCTCAAGTTAGGAAAAATGAGCGAGTTCGGCATGAGGGAGGTAAATTCCCTGAAGTCCTGAAGTCCCTAAGTTAATTTGGGTCATATATCTAAGGATTCCTAGGAGTGATCCCAACCGTCGGGTCTATGATATAGTCATCCCGACATTGACCACTTCGGGAGGACAGAGGTTTGGTAACATCAAAACCCCTGAAGTCTTGAAGTTGATGTGGACTATGGATCTAAGGATCCTTCAGAATCCCTCATGACCATTCGATCATGGGGGCATGAGTATTAACGCCGAGATCATGTGGAAGCCCATGTGTTGAGTGACGGGGTTGCACAGGTGTCCCTCTTGGAGTGGCACGCACTAGGACCCAAGGGAATCTTAAACGGAAGTTACAAGAAGTAAATCTCTAGGGTCTCATAGATACCCTTGAACCATCATATTGAGGCCATGGTCAACCCATCATTGACCGACTCCGAGAGAAAAGAGGAGCTTGCATCGCAAAACTCCCAAAGAGATGAAGAGTCAAAGTCGATATGAGTCATCCAAGCCAAAGGGATAGGTGTAGTCAGATCCTGCACTCTAGAGAGAAGTCACTCTAGGAGGATCGAAGTGTGAAGGCACAAGAATTTTCGAAGGCTGGAGTCCTGAAGTCATCCCAGCCATCTATTGGAAAGGACACATGGCAGAAGATCTGCCATTACAAAGGAAGTCACTTCGGGAGAAAAGGGGATGTGTTGGAAAAAAAAACTCTCGAAGGCCGGAGAGTCGAAGTTCATCTGAGTCATCCGATAACTGAGGATAGATGTCAGCAAATCTTCCATTTTAGAAGATAGCCACTTCTAAGGAGAAAGGCGTTGGAGTGTTTGAAACTCTCGAACGTCGAAGTCCTGTTGGTTGTGGAGCCTGATTATCTTCCTGATTCAGAGGTCTTTTACTTTCATCCATGTTTATACCCCATGAAGTATTTAAACCCTAGAAGTATGTACACTCTTCCACGCGGGGGAGTGCAGAGGGTGGGTACCCCCTCTGCGGGGTCCGGGGGGGCTATCCCCCCGGCTGGGGGGTCTGGGGGCAAGCAGGCCCCAAGAGGGGGTTCGGGGGAAACGTCCCCCAATGGAAAAATTGCCTTGTAAATGTATATTGTAATTTCATTGTAAATCTAGACCGTTCATTATAAGGTCGCAGATCTAACGGTAGAGATTATGTTAGGGTTTTTTTCCCTAGAAGGCAACCCTCTTTTATGAGGGAAATGTATTGCGGCTATGGTTGATTACGAATATTGTATTTTCAGAGAGAAGACTGTGAGAGAAAGAAGAGGAAGTTACAGCGGGTTTTGTTGTAGGTTGTATCCCTTCATTTGTTGGATAATAATAAAGCAAGGACCTTGCAATTTCTCTGGTGGACATAGCCCACACTGGGTGAACCACGTAAATCTGTGTCTCTCTTGTATTGTGTATCTTCTTTGTTTTGTTTTCCGCATTTTTTTATTTTATTGCTCCGTGGTCCTGTTTTTCTAACAACTGGTATCAGAGCGAAAGGTAACTCGTAGGAAAAGAGGATTCATGGTTCAAGTGGGAGCAATGTCGGAAGATGGAAAGTTTAGGGTCGAGAAATTTAACGGCCAAAACTACCAGTTATGGAAGATGCAGATGGAAGATTATTTATATCAGAAGGATCTATTCCTACCATCGGGTGGAATAGCAAAGAAGCCGACGGCCATGAAGGACGAAGAATGGGAGATTCTTGATAGAAAGGCTCTAGGAATGATACGACTGAGCCTGGCAGTGTTGGTGGCTTTCAATATTTCCAAATAAAAGACAATGAAGGGTTTGATGGACGCATTGGCCAAATTGTATGAAAAACCCTCAGTGTCCAATAAGGTATTTCTAATGAAGAGATTATTTAATATGAAGATGTCGGAAGGTGGGTCTGTTGCAGATCATTTAAATGAATTTAATACGGTTACTAATCAACTAAGTTCTGTAAAAGTGGACTTTGATGATGAGGTCAGG
>JASDQU010739699.1:85130-97965 GCA_032191745.1 Picea mariana | reverse complement strand
TATTGTATCTCTCAATTTTTGGCCCTTCTGGGTATGAAACTTTCTCTTATGTATTTCTCTGATATTTCTTCTCTGCAATGCCACAGGTCTGATCAAAATTGGATGTGCCAAGTGGAATTTATGGTAACTTCCCCACAACTTGTCGATTTTTGGCCTTTCTAGGAGATCTCACTTGCATAGTGTGCCCCGCACAAATAATTGACATAAAATTCTGAAACTCACACCCAAAATACTACAGACTGTCCACGATCCAATGAAACCAATCCCACACAATTTGGATTCTCTAGGAAGAAATTATGATTGTTTTACCTGGAACACCTTCTTGAGACTAGTCAATAGGACTAGTCAGATACCCTATCTTACACAAGGTGTATCTACAAATTTCAGATGACCCAAAAGATGAAATTTTTACCACAGATACATTACTAATTTCTGTAAATGGTCTCCATATTTCAAGGTCTGAAACATTACAAAAAATGTCTTATAGCGAAAATTCCGCAATGCCTCATTTCAGGATGATTCCATAACCCTATCTTGTAAAGGATGTATCTTCAAAAGTATAAGGCCTCAGGAGCTTAATTTTGAACCCAACGTACCTTGATCCATCTGCTAAATATCCTCCAAGTTGTTCCTTCTGAAACGTTGTAGAAAAAAAGTTATAGTGAAAAATCCACGGTGTCTCAGATGTAGTAGTGAAACCCCAAGACCTTGAGCTCTGATACCATATGTTAAGAACCAAACATCAATATAGCATAGAAAAACCTCAGGAAAAGTACTCAACACCTTGAAAAAGAGATAATTTCATATAATAAGCCTCTTCGAGGGGGCAACCTCCTTTTACCCCACTTAAATGTTCAAGTACAAGATGATTCAAAATTAAAATGTCTCCTTGGTATATATAGGAGACTAGGAGGTATAATTACAACTAATGGACTAAAGCCGACATAAATAAAATAACATTACTAATATAATATGCCCCAATTAAGGGTTAATAAATAACATTACTAATCTAATATGCCCCAATTAAGGGGTAATGAGCCAATATTAGGGCTTAACACCTCTCCCCACAATGGCTCCTCATCGTCGATTCTTCGTTCACAGATCGATGGTCCTAGTTCACTTCAGGAATTCAGACTTCGGGAGTCTCAACCTCTCACACTCACTTCTCTCGGAGAGCTTTCACCTAGATTTCACAATATATCGACCCGTGTCTCCCGCAGATCGACAACCACCAACCACTTCAACTATTCGGGCTTCAGCAGTTTCAAACTCTCCGTCTTTGCTTTCTCTTGGGGTGATTTCAACCAAAACTGGCGATCTGTCGATGTGTGTCCTTAACAGATCGATGGTTGTGATTCACTTCGGTTTTTCGGGCTTCGGATGTTCAACTCTTGCACACTCTCTCTCTCCCAGAGTGTTTTCACCTGAAGTCCATGGATCTCTGCCACGTGTCCTTATGGATCTAAGGGTTGCAATTCACTTCAGCTATTCAAGCTTCTGGGGTTTGAAACCCTCTACCTCCACTTTCTCCCGGTGTTCTTTCACCTAAATTTGACAGTCTGTCGACACATGTACCTCACAGATCGACTGTTTTGAATCGCTTCGGCTCTTTGGGCTTCAGGAGTTTTCAACTCCTACACACTCACTTTCTCTCGGAGTGGTTTCACCCAAATACAACGGATTTCCTCCACATGTTCTTCACAACGGACGATTTCTATCTACTTCAAACTTTGGCTCTTCGGCGATTTCGCTTTCTCCTTGTCTACAAATCTTCTAAAGTGCTTCTGCTCCAGAGTTGTATATCTTACACCACCTGTCCCTCTGGATGATGGATGGTCCCTATCATCTTCAGGACTTCGACAAATCCTCGCTCCCTCCTGGATGGATCTTAATCGACGACTTGTGAAATCTCTAGAGCTTCACTCCCTATGAAGATTCCTCCCTGTTGTCTCTCTTGAGCTTTATCTCTCGGGCCCTTTGACTCCTCAAAGGGCTTACTCCAATACTTAGTCTAATTTCCAATCTGTGCACTCCTTACAACAGATTCCTACGTAGGACTTAGCTTCTTGCGGGCGACTGTGCACACCTTGCAGCAATCTCTTTGCACTCCTTGCAAATGTAAGTTTCACGCTATCTTGTTTGAGCTTCTGAGTCAAAAAAGACTCCGTCAACACACTCCTTGTGAATTGTATGCACACCTTGCATAAACTCAACGGAGAGAAACGATTTGAAAATTATTCCAATACTTCACAGTTTCATATACTCGACAACATAACTCATTCATTCATGAAAACAGAAAATAACAGGGAAACTATAAACAATAGAAACACCATGCATTGGGTCAATTTTCCTATGTTATATTCATTCAAATGTAAATGGCTACAGCTATGATAAAACAACAACTAAAAATTCACGAACGACTAAATCACAACATTCTCCTACTAATTTTCAGCAACCTCATTCGAGCATACAACACCTCTATTTATCTCAAAGGGTTCTTAGGGTTCCCTATGAATACTCGTCTTCTCGATAAAAACTAACTATTAAGTAATTTTTGTTACATTAAAGTCTAGGAGTGAAACTTCTATATCACTCGTGACCATTTTTCTCCCAAGCGTTTGATATTCTTCAGTTTTCAATCAGTTCAAAAAAAGATTAACAGGAAATGCGAGCATTTAAGATTCCAAAATAATTCAAAAGGCGCGTTATGGTGTTGAGTTGTCCCTCCACGTGTGCTTTACGACGATTCTCCTGCATGATAATGCACGAAATTTTGAAAGGGAAGTGGTAGACCATGGATACCCAATTAGGGTATGATTCAGGAAGGAGAACCTGAATGATGGAGGTGTGAACCTCTGGGAGTGAAGGCTAATTGTATGATGCAAGAGAATCTAAACCAAATGATCTTTGTTTACTCAAAAGGTCAAAAAACTTTACTAAGAGATCGTATAAATCCCTTCGATCAACTACAGATCGAGATCCTGAGGATCGCAAAAGAAAACCTTGATCGAATCAGGTTGATCAAGAACCTGACAGAGGAAGTGAACACAATTCGTTCATCAGGAAGAAACCAATATCAGTCGTCAGATCGATTTCAAGATCCACCGGAGTTAACGGATCAAACTCCAGTTGTTCGATAAGATCCATGGCCCATATTCATTATGGAGATCGAATGGGCACACAGGTTAATGGTGGATTCTTTGCCTGTAATTTAAATTAAATGTAGCTTTGTTTTGAATTTGGGGTCCGATCGTAGATCGGATGACTCATATTGATTGTGGAGCATGATGGTGGAATTAACGGGTGCGTTAGTTCATGGCCTCCAATCAACCAACACCATTGATCTCGTTGGGGTGGATGATCAAATACCATGATTAAAAGAGTTGGGTGAGCACATTTCGGATAGCAGATATTGAACTCTCCGATAAAGAGCGAGAACATTGGGTATTCTGCAATCATTGTGAATAGTTGATCTATGAATGATCGGTGGGTGGACCTGCAAGGAACCCATGCATTAATGCCATGTAAACTTGTACTGTGATTGGGTTCTATGGTTTAATTTGGCAAATCGAGGCTCTGCTCTCAGTCTAAATTCTTGGTCAAATACTTCTATGCCGGTATTGTTGTATTTGGAATCGTGTGGTTTAGAATCGATCTAGGGATAATATTTATGACCCGTATTCATTGCAGGGAAGGTATATGCACACGGGTTAATGTCAGGACCTGTACCCATAAATTAAACTCAATATATTTATTTTTTTAGTTTGGGGTCTAATCATAGATCGAACAACCCATATCCATTGCGGAGATCAGAAGGAGAATTAAAGAGCGAGCTAGTTGAGGATCTGTAATCCCTTGCAACCATTGAATCCGAAAGAAGGCAGATCTACACCGTTGACTAGCAGACAAGGGATTAAGTTAGGATTATAGCACCTAGACATGGGAGCTAAGAGGATAGCGTCTGAAAAGAATAAATTCGAGGTCACAGCTCTCAGTCACATGGAGAGAAAAATGGATTCCTCCAGGCCAGTCAAGGAAGGTAGAGTTTAGCACTCTACGTTAGACTGTGGTCGCAGGGACTATTTCTATGGGAATAAAGGTGCTCATAGTTATCACATTGCATGGAATGCATTGAAGGAATGCATGTTGCATAAGAGGGAAGACAATGGATTTTTTTTTCAGTAAGGAAGGAGGACCCTCCAATTTTTTACTTACATTATGTAAATGTTGAAGGAAAACAAATTTGGGTGGCCATGATTGTTGGCAACCTGGTTATTAATGAAGGAAGAATGGTTAAAGGCATTCATGTGAAACTTTTGAGTTTCATGTGTACTGATTTGGGATCGTGATCGGTCTATAGAAAGAAGCATGGTCATGTTGTAAGAGTGAATGAAAATGAATAAGCCATATGGTGAAGAGGTTGGTTAAATACCAACACACCATGGCCAATAACCTGTCATAAAGTGTGACAAACTTGAAATCAATGCAAGAGTGCATTGGGTATGAATGTGGCCATGAATATTGGCACATTTGTTAAAATCCTTTGAAATGTTGAATTACATTTTGAAAGGTTTGGTATGTTAAAATGAGGCATAGGCAAGGAATGAGATCCCCTTTTCATGTTTATATACATGTGATGAACTGTTAGTATGCATGGTTTTGAATATATATATATATATATATATAGAGAGAGAGAGAGAGAGAGAGAGAGAGAGAGAGAGAGACGCACACATGGATGCATGAGAGACTAACAGTTTGTTTGGTCATGTAAAGAATGAATTGCAGGGAGAAAAGGGTCTTGGATATGGCAGTGTTGTAAGCCATAAGGAAGACAAAAATTGTTTGTTGAGCCAAACTGATATGAGAAGGAAAGTCCCATGAATGGTGGATCTGGTTCCGTGCAGAACAGATCTGAAAATAGATATGGAACTGGAAAATGTGTGGGTGATAGATTTGCAATAAAATTCTGAAATTTAGAATTTATGATGATGTCTCATGAATTTTTGTATACCTGTGATACAGGTGAGGAGAAAAGATATGTCCAGAAAGGGCAGATGAAGCCAATCAAGTTGAAAAGCATGAAAGAGGAAATTGTTGAGACATGAGAACCTTGTGGTAAGTCATGATGTCCTACAATATGTTGTGTTGAGATAACACAAGCCAGAGAGATGCCTTGACAGAGAAAGTCTAAGGGACGCCTCAACTGTAAGGCTCGATAAAGTCTCTTGGATTCTTCTTGTGCGATAAAACCTTGGAAAGGCAATATGGATCGCCCGAAGAACTGTATAACAGAGAAGGGGATGCCTGAGCCTGGGCCTAGAGGGTGAGTGACCGCAAGGGAGAGGAGACTCTGATAGTTCTTGTAAACTATTGATTTGGGATCATGCACACAATGGGCATGTCAAGGAAACAAAGTGAGATTGGATAACAAGATGTCCATGTGGATACAAATCCACAAACTGTGCAGATAAGTATTGTGCTAGATTATGAAATATTCCTAGAAATTTTATGCAACAGTAAAATGTTTTCACATAAGACTATGATTAATGTGCTTGTTTTCCAATAATTATTGAATGCGGGTGACGAAGATTAAGAGTCTAAACAAAGGACCTAACCGAGAAAAAAGTTCAATACTTCTGAATTGGTTGAATGAGAAAGGCATTACAAGTGTTACTGAGAAAGAACATCGAGGACGGTGTTCCTTTTAAGGCCGGGGGGGGGTATTGCAACACCCTTGTTTCCCCCAACTTGTAATTAATCATTAATTAGGATTACCATGTTGTGGCATGGGAACATTGTAAATGTATTATTGTTAAATTTCCCATAACTGACTGTTGGTGGGTGAAGCCTTGAAGTACAAGCCATGATATCTCTAGAGGAAAGAATCAGTTAATGAAGGAAAGGACTAGTGGTTGAATAATCAACCAGCCCCATGAATGGAAACATGGGTTGTTATCCTGAAGTACCACAGAGACCTATAGACCCAAGCTTCCTTCTCACAAAAGAAATAGGATAGGTCAAGAACCTTCCTAAAGAAGGAAGGTAAGATGCACACAGACGGGAAGAGGAGAGACACCAGAAGAGAGTGCAAGTAATAGGAGGATATGTGTGAACCAAAGAAAATACATAGGAAGAGAAAATGCAGAGAATGTGACCTGAAGAACCAAAACATGAGCTTGATGCTAAGGAAGCATCTGATAAACCGCGCAGGGTCGATGT
Organism: Picea mariana; assembly: GCA_032191745.1. Taxonomy (NCBI): domain Eukaryota; kingdom Viridiplantae; phylum Streptophyta; class Pinopsida; order Pinales; family Pinaceae; genus Picea; species Picea mariana. The sequence goes on along the minus strand of JASDQU010739699.1, from coordinate 91,746 downwards.
GATAGAGAGAGAGTCTCTCTGAGAGATGGCATAAATTCCCTAGTGATATCATGGCTTGGCATGGGGGTGGCCAAAGTGATAAGAATGAATTACTATGAGCCTATGGTTGGGTGGAAAGGAACACACCCACAGTCAGTTAGTTGGTTGCAACCTGTAATAGATAAGTATTCTCATACCCTGTGTAATTGAGTTGTAACTATGTAATAAAGTTGGATATCTTGTGAATGACTCAGGGATGTGCATGTTTTCTTAATGGTTATACTGTATCTCTTTATCCTTGTTTAAATTGTGTATTTAAGCAAGTATGGAATTTTCTAATTTATACACATAAATTCCTGAGCCTTGTGGTGGCTTAAGTTAAAATAAGTGTATTGTGAGTTCGTCAACCTTGGGCACAGTTTTCATGTGTGCATGTCGACACTCCAAGTTTCCCTGAGTCTCTGGGAGGACGGGATGTGTTAAGCTCAAGAGAGGTAATGCAAGTATGCACGAAGTCTCTGTGAGGCGAGAAGAGGCTCAGAAACTCATAAGTTCTAGAGTTTGGTGAACGAGTGAACGGGTGCGTGGGAGATCTTTATAAATCTCAAGCTCAAGAGGAAGAGCATAAAGCATGCATGAGGGCCTAAATATTCCAGAGCTAACTAAGCTTAGGAAGGATAGAGAGATCCAATTATCGAAAGGGAAGATCCTTTCATTTGGAAGACGAACAGATGAGATTAGTTTGGGAGGATCTAAAGTCTTTCATGATCGTTGGATCGGGAGAAGGAACGCGGGCGTTAATCCCTTGAGTCCTTCGAACTTCGCAAGTTCAGAGAAATGAGGGAGTTTGTCATGAGGGAGGTAAATTCCCCAAAGTCCCAAAGTCCCTAAGTTAATCTAGGGCTTAGATATGAGGATGCCCGAGAGTGATATTGACTGTCAGATCTACGATATAGTCGGCCTGGTGTTGATCACTTCAGGAGGACAGAGGTTTGGTAACATCAAAACCCCCGAAGTCCTGAAGTTGATGTGGACTGTGGATCTAAGAATCCTTCAGAATCCCTCACGACCATTCGATCATAGGGATGTGAGTATTAATTTTGAGATCATGTGGGAGCCCATGTGTCTAGTGACGGGGTTGCACATGTGTCCCTCTCGAAGTGGCACGCACTAGGACCCAAGGGACCCTTAAACAAAAGTTACAAGCCGTAGATCTCTAGGGTCATGTAGATACCCTCAAACCATCATATTGAGGTTGTGATCAGCCTGATGTTGACCAACTCCAGGAGAAAAGAAGATCTTTCATCGCAAAACTCTCGAAGAGTCAAAGATCTGTAGTAGATCTAAGTCATCCAAGCCAAAGGGACAGGGGTCGTCATATCCTGCACTCCAGAGAGAAGTCACTCCGGGAGGACCGAAGTGTGAATGCACAAGGATTTCCAAAGGCCGGAGTCCTAAAGTCCCCCCAGTCGTCCGTTAGAAGGGACAAATGGAATAAGATCTACCATTTCAAAGGAAGTCACTTTGGGAGAAAAGGGGATGTGTTGGACAAAAAATCCCGAAGGCTGGAGAGTCGGAGTTCATATGATTTGTCCAACAACTGAGGACATGTGTCAGCAGATCTTCCATTTTGTAAGATAGCCACTTTGGAGGAGAAAGGCGTTGCAGTGTTTGAAACTCTTGAACATTGAAGTCCCAAAGTAGATCATAGTTGTTGATCGGGGAAGACGCGTGGTGCTCAATCTGTAACTCTAGGTATGGAGTACTTCAGAGGAAAAAAGGTTTGGAGTGTTCAAAACTTTCAAACATTGAAGTCCCGAAGTAGATTATAACTGTCAATCACCAGGGATGTGTGGCACTCGATCTATAACGATGGGTACGGAGTACTTAGGAGGAAAAAGGGTTTGGAGTGTTCGAAACTTCCGAACATCGAAGTCCCGAAGTAGATTATAATCATCGATCACCAAGGACGCGTGGCACTCGATTTGTAACTTTGGGTATGGAAGTACTTCATAGAGAAAATACTTTGGAGCATTCTAAATTCCCGAACGTCCAAGTCTCAAATATAATCAGGGTCGTCAAAATCTCTGAGGACATGTGGCGTCAGATTATGAACTTCAGATATTTTCCACTCCGGAGGATTCGCACAGTGGTTGTCTTGGCGCCCATTGTCTTGGTGTCTGGTCATATCTTATGATCATATGTCAGTATACATGGATGGAAGAACCCGAAGAACTTGAGAGAGGCTACCCACCAGCTCTGAGCTCGGTTCGGAGCATGGAGACTGTGTTCAGAAAGCTCTGGAAGAGAAGAATGGGATAGAAACCATGATTGGGGGTTTTTATTCTCCTAAGAAGAGAAACAATTTGATGCTCCCACCATGGGTGTGTTACATAACCACTTTTTCCACTTAACCACTTTATCCGCAAATAGTAAACTCTCCACTTCTAGTTGCAACTAATTTATTTTTAATTGTTTTCTTGTTGCAACCACTTAACCCATGACTAACCACTTTGACTGGTCAACTTCTTCTAGGATCTTCTAGAATAATTTGACTTCTTTTACCTCCTAGAGGCCTCTATATAAATCATGAGGGTTATCCATCTTCACATGGCCATAACTCTCTAACCGTGAGGAGTTATGCGATGTTCCACATATCACCGGAAAAATCATGAAATATACTATCCATATGGAATAGTTTCTCCTACTACTTGGGTTACCTAACCACATTGTTGGTATACTCAACCACCTAACCATTTTGACTTCACAAAGAATCTTCCCATGAGGTATTTCACCATAAGGGGACCACTTTGAGAAATTTATCCAAGAGTGTCTTCCCATGAGGGATTTCACCATAAGGGGACCACTTTGGAGTTTATCCATTTGGTTCTTATTATCAACCATGACATGACATCAATGATATAACTACATTTAATATCAACACATCATTATGAAACCACTTGAAATCAACCCTTTGACAATAATTACATCAATGACCATATAATCAATAATCAATATATTAATGATACAAACACATCACTCTTAAAATACTCGACATCAACCCTTTGACATCAATCATTTTGACATCAATGAAAACATAGTACAAAAATCTCCCCCTTTGAAATTTATGGAAACACCAACACTGATGTCAACACCACTTATTGATGGAAACACTTGGACATGTCAATGCTCATTCTCCCTATGTGATCATCGCTCCTCATCAATGTTCATCTCACCACACCAATGTGACTATGTCTCCCCCTTTGACATCAGTGAAAAAAGGTAGTTCTCTCCTTGGGGTTACTCCCCTTGCTTGAACTCTCCTTGGGGTTTCTCCCCCTGCCTGAACTCTCCTTGGGGCTTCTCCCCCTTTCTAGATTCCTTTGAGCTTCCTCTGAATAATATTTCCCCCTTTCGACAAGGGATATCACTATGATGCAATGTTGATGGAATGGTTTTCAATCATCTCTCCTCCTAGAATCATGTTGTTGCAACCAATCATGGGAAGAAAAATAACTCCCCTTGTGGGTATGTCTCCCCCTATATTCTCTACAATATGAACAATATGATACCACTGCAATCTGCTTCTACTACAAATTCTACTGCTCAATCGAAGCATAGATCAACTGCACAAGAATGATCTTGTCTTCCTATGACAATCCTTGGAGCTATCCATTTATCAATCTCGTGCCATATCATACATCATGAAGAAAAATATATGTCAACAATGAATAGATAATCATGAACAAAACATCAACCATGTACATCATGTGCCATACTGTGTACCAACCATGCAGAACACCCATGTGCATCAACCATGTACATCAATACCATACAATATACTGTAAGATATCATCAATGTAGTGTATCAACCATATGCCAAGAACATGTGCCAACTTTGTACCAACCATATGCCTCTACCAAGTGGCATATCACTCATGATATGCCTCTACCATGAACCAAGTGCCACAACCATGTATCTCAACCATCAATATATCAACCAAGCATCATAACAAGTGTGTCAACTATATCATCCCATAAATCATGTACCAAATCAAGTGCATCAACCATTCACCAAACTTCAACAAGATGAACCACAATCATGATGTTTTCCCATACATGTATTTCATATCAACCATAAATCGTTTGCCAATCATATTACTAGCAAGTGCCTCAACCAATGTACCAAGTATGTACCAATCATGCATCAACTATAGATCAAGCTATGACTCATCAATGATGTACAACATAACCACCTCATCAACTCATCAACTACATGTCCCAATATGTAGCTCAACCACAAGCCAAATGCATGCATAAAGACATCCAACAAATACACCTCTAATAATACATCATAAGATATATCAATGCAGCTCACATATGTACCATCCATGTACTATAACATATCTACCTCAAAAACCATTCACTACAACAAGTACGAAGCAACCAATAGTACCTCTAAACATGTACCAAAAGTGTGCTCCAATAGATTAATGATATACCTATAGCTATCAACACATCAACATGATATGTCCCATAAACAACAAGCCATAAATTCACTCATAAAATACATAACATAACCAGCATTGTTCCTTAATAGAAAATGCCTCAATCCACACTCTAGGGTTAGTACCATGCATCCAATAAATGCATAAAGCATATGAAACCACATATTATCACCATACATTCATCAACCACACATAAATACATTAAGCCTGAAACATAACATCTCAGATCTTGCAAAAATAGAGTTAGATCATCAAACCATGCTGCAACTCATATGTACACCCCTCTTTTCTTGAGTTTTGTACCACATATACGCAACATGTTCCACAAATATCTCATGTATGTACGCAATCTTTCTATAGTTCACCTCACATATGTATGCAACTACTCCCACAAGAGCCCGCGTATGCCTCAGAAAATGTAAGGCTTTTCTCATTCTTTGTCCTTTCATTCATGTATGGTTGTTTAGTCTTCTTCATCCACTTCTGAAAGTGTCATGGTTTATTAACACTGATTTTCTCAGCTTCCATCCTTTCCACATTATCTTCCTTCCAATTTGCATGTGTTCTTCTTGCCATGCTATATGAATCACTCCTCATTGACTGTCTTCTTGAATTCCATCAATCCTGAGCTTTGTGTCCAAACCCACTGCAGTTGTAACATCTCATGGTGTGACAATGTGCAGCAATGTGTCCCACTTAATTACATATCCAATATCTTAGGGTGTTATGGAACCTTCCAACATATGTTCTTGCATAATGTCTGCAATCCAAAGCTTTGTGACCATATTCATTACATGAGAAGAAGTAACCATGAAAAACATTTTCATGCCTTTGTTTTTTTGTCCACCTTGAAGGTGTCTCTTTTTTTAACTTGTTTTCTGGTGTAAACGTGGCCTCTTGGTGTCTTCATTGCTTTGTTCTTCTGAAATTTTTCTTACCTTGTGTAGGTGCTTGAATTGCATATTTTCTTTCACCTTTTGACAATGAAGGACTTGCATCATGCTTCTTAGAAGTGCTAGATTCATAGTGTGTTTCTTCACTGTTGTATCCAAGACCAAATTTATCATTAGGTGATCTTTGACAATCCAAGATTGTTGAGATTTTCATGAACCTTTTTTACTTCTCTTCTTTCCTTATGAGATCAACAACTTTTTCTTCCAACTTATGGCATGATTCTTCTTTTTCATTTACTTGAGTATTTAGTCTCTTGATCTCTTCTTCTTGTTTCATGAGTATTTGCTTTAGTTCCATGGTATGCCTTTGGTACTTTTCTAGGGCTTTGATGCAGTCCCCCTACCTTAGCAGGGTTCTGCGACCTCCCAATCTCTGGATCAATCTTCTTCTGAACCAAAATGGCTCTTCAGGCTCCAGCTGGAACCCTTTGAACAAATTCACAGGTCCCTTTGTCCTCTGGCACAGGCCTTGAGAAAACCCATGCACTCACCCCCTTTTCGGCACTCTTCTCTGTTTTGAACCAACACACACCTCGGTGTTGATTCCTTTCCAACTAGCCCCTTCTTATCTGGTGACCTCTGTTAATGTTTTATGCTGATATTATAGTTCTTTGCATTTCATAAAGACAAGAGCATAATAACCACAAGATCACTGAGAAATACACATCCACAATTGACACAGCATTTATCCTGGGAAACCCTCTAGGGGAAGAAAACCCAGCAAAAACTTTCTTATCATAAATAGCTTATCAAGAGTTCAAGAGATAACTCAACCAATACAGAAAATCCTCCTCCAAGAGATGCGCCACCCTTCTTCTTCTTTCAACAACTAGAAATATCAACTTGCCTCATAAGAACATGAGCAAGTGAAGTGTGTAATAGAAGTGAGGTGCTAGCCTCTTATTTATACTAATCTGGCACGTGTGAAGAGTCACCAACTGGCTGGGCCGACCTCTCTCACTGGGTGGGTAAATCCACCTTTAATTAAATCTGGCCCTCTCACTGCTGGGGCCGACTTCTTATTCTTTACATTATAATTGTCCGATGACCAATCCGCAAAAGGGGATTTGGTCCTTATACAATTACCGACTTGATTAATCCTCAATGGGGATTAATCTAATAATAAAAATAATAATAATGACATGATTAATCCACAATGGGGATTTAATCCAATAA
>JASDQU010739699.1:50710-85080 GCA_032191745.1 Picea mariana | reverse complement strand
GGATTAATCTAATAATAAAAATAATAATAATGACATGATTAATCCACAATGGGGATTTAATCCAATAACAAAATAATAAGAATGCTCTTCGCAGTTACATTATTTCAACAACCTCAGGCTATGACCCAAGGCTTAAACAACACTCCTTTCACGTTTCAGGGTTTCGAGACTCTTACATGTGAGCTCTCCCAGGCTCATTGTCCTTCGAATTGTCGAACCCCGAAAGAGAGCCTAGCTCCCACTAGCTCCTACCTTCACTCCTGACTCATATGACCTCTTCCCCGTGACCAATGGCTAACATCCAACCAAATCACCAGGTTTTAGCGTTTCGGTGATGTGGAGGGGTCAACTCCTTGTCCCTCCAACTCCTGGTTGCCAAAAGTCTTAAATCGTATCTACTACAAGATCGACGACACTGAGCCTTCCTTGATCTAACAATCCTGGTTCTTTTGGGGTTTCACGATTTGGGGAATCGCGATGCAAGGGTCCCACTCCTTTGTCTTTCAAATCCCCAGTTTCCAAAATGCCAAAATGTCTTGGCATTCGTTCTTTTGGGGTTCTGCGATTCGGGGAATCGCGATGCAAGGGTCTCGCTCCTTTGTCTTTCGAATCCCCGGTTGCTGAAATGCCGAAACATCTTGGCGTTTGTTCTTTCAGGGTTTCGTGATTTGGGGAATCATGATGCAAGGGTCCCACTCCTTTGTCTTTCGAATCCCTGGTTGCCGAAATGTCAAAATGTCTTGGCGTTCGATCAACGGCTCACAATAACCCCTAATATCTACGGTCCACGTTCGGCCTCACTATTTCTCTATTTCGTGATTTAGGGATTTGGGAGACAAGGACCTCTGTCCTTCCAACTTGTGATACTTGAAATCGTGATGTGGACCAACGGTCCAGATCTGCCTGTGATCGACGATTCGAATCTTTCGGGCCTTTCCCTGAAATCTTGACCTCTTGACACGTGTCCTCCTGTGGACAGTCATGATGCTTTCAGGATTTTGTCGAGTCCTCTCCTTTGCTTCTACGAGGGTTAAACCTCATTCTCCTCTTTCCAGATCCAATGGCTATCTGTCCTTTATGTGAGATCTGACAACTTAGATCCTTCCTCCCGTTCTTTGAGACTCTAAATGGTCCCATTGTTATGTTCCGTACAGCTTCACCTGGTCCAACGGACTGCAGCTACTTGTACGACATCTGATGGCTCAGATCAAATATTCTGTGCGTCTCCCAGGGAATAAACCCCCTGCACATATCTTTGATCTAGCGGCTCTCATGCCACTGCACTCCAGATCCAACGGTTGGCGCGTTTTCGCAGTTTCACGTCTCTCAGAGTTGAAAGACTCTCCTCCTTATGTTTCCCGGTCTGCAAAATGCCAAAAACTTAAAATGCGTGCCCCTTACTTCGAGATCAACAGATGTTGATCCTCGCTCCCAGATCTGACAACTTAGATCTGATCAACTCCTATGTGTGCTCCTCATGTCTGCCTGGTTGTAGATTCAATAGTCCAGATCTTTCCTCCCAGTGCCGATCTAACGACAGTTGTGCTCCTCCTCCTGAGCTTGCACCTATTCCCTTCCCTTGGAAGAAATTCGACGCTCGAAGGTCTCGGCCTTCGATGCTTCCCTTGCGAGCCCAATTCCTTTGGGTCTCATCTACATTATAGAAACGCTTCCCCCCCTGAGCTTAGTCAACTCAGAAACCTCGAAAGGTTTCTCGACCTTCTGCTCCTTTCTTTTGTTGCTCTGTGCGCAAAGGCACTATTCCTCCTAGGCTTCGGGACTTAGAATAAGTCCACCCTCGCACACTCCTTGTGCTGCTGAGATTTCCTCAATCTCAAGTCCAAAGTATTTTTTGAAAAGAAATGCTTCACGCCCTCTTGGTGCTCATTTTCTCAATGCACACCTTGCAGAGCCTACCAAGTGTTCAGTAACTTTGTTTGTCTTCGAACTCGACAAAGGGTTCTTCTCGTGCACGCTTGCACCGGCTCAATGCCTGCCTGGCAGAGCTTCTATAGAATCTCCAAAGATTTTTTCTCTTCTCTCTGTGCCTTCCCCTGCATAGCTCATCCACCAAGGTGTTCAACAACCTTGAGGATCCTCCTTGAGTCTATGAATCTTTCTAGTGTGCACTCCTTGCACGTTCTTTCTGACTCTGTAGAGCTCAAATGCACACTCCTTGCACTGGCTACAGAACTTCCAATGTTCTATTGTGAACTCCTTGCATGACCTAAAGAACCCAGATGGAAACCGACAAAACTCACAAACAGATAGTAAAATCTATCTATAACCTGTATCTACAGCATACAAGTTACCTTCAAATGCATAAACATACACAGACAATTCATGGGCAGGAAAAACTGCTCTTTGTATTAATCTCCAAATGTCTATACAAACTGTGTTTTTACAAAAATTGGACTACTATAAAGTCTCGGTTCTCTCCCTCAAGATATCTCTACCTGAGAATTCTCTTATTCTCCCTCTCCTCTCTACTCCTCAAGAGACTCATTACAAAAGAGGGCTCTCTTGAGTTTATCCTCCACCACCTATGTGCTATCGCTATCTCAGAGAGGCTCCTACTCCTACGGCTACATTACACAAAAGGAAGTCGCAGACCTGACTGATATGGACTTAGCTATAGGTAACCATTAAAGGAAACCTCAACCACTACATGTACAAAGGCATGATTTGGTCTCTATCAGCCTTACAACATTAAATTCAAATTCAAATTTTGGAAAATGAGAGGGTTGCGCCTCTCCCTTTCATGAATGTGTGTTGGATGTGTTGGCTGGCTGGCACTTATGCTAAGTTGGAGTGATGCTCCTGCATCATACTCCTCAGCTGGAAAAATCATGAACTCCTGCTTGTGAGCTCCTCTTCTCCAGTGTTGAAATCCACCTGGATCCCAAACTTTCCCTTGGATTTGTCCATCTGCCCCTCTGCTTCGTTGTTGCTGTTGTTGTTGCCCTGCTACTCTTGCAGGCTCTCTTCTACTCAGCTTCTCATTGCTGGTAGTCTCTGCTGCTGAACTCAACATCAGCCTTCTGATTTCTTCAATTACCTCGTCTAGCTGCTCCAGTGGCTGGATCTTTGTATGCAATTTTCTCTGCTGCACTTATGTCTGCTCAATGGGCAAATCTGCTCGATCTCCCCTCCTATATTTATCTCTCTTTGTGGCACTAAGTGGCCACTCTGTTGTAGGCTCTAGCTCTGCAGTCTCCTCACTGAACTGTTGCTCAGTTTCTTCCTATGGAAGTTCTACTGCTATCATTTATCCGGTTGGCATACTTCCAACTTCTTCCATCTTCTCACCAGGCTAGTATGTTCCACTACCTGCTTCCAACTTAGCCTGTTGGATGTGCAAACTTTGCACCATCACTCTCCTTTCCAGGGCTTCCAATTATTCACACAGGCCAGCATTCTTCTTCTTTTGCAGCTTCCAGTACTGCAGTGATTTCCTGTCCAGCTTCCTGGCTGAAAATTTTGATCCATTCTGTTGAATGCTCATCTTCTGCTTCTTGGGAAAACGTCAGTGTCTGCTCCATTTCTTCCTCCGTGATAGTTTCTGTTGGTTGTCCTTATGTTGTTGTTTCATCTGCAACACATGCTCTAGCCTCAACTGTATGCAATTTTCTCTGCTGCACTTATGTCTGCTCAATGGGCAAATCTGCTCGATCTCCCCTCCTATATTTATCTCTCTTTGTGGCACTAAGTGGCCACTCTGTTGTAGGCTCTAGCTCTGCAGTCTCCTCACTGAACTGTTGCTCAGTTTCTTCCTATGGAAGTTCTACTGCTATCATTTATCCGGTTGGCATACTTCCAACTTCTTCCATCTTCTCACCAGGCTAGTATGTTCCACTACCTGCTTCCAACTTAGCCTGTTGGATGTGCAAACTTTGCACCATCACTCTCCTTTCCAGGGCTTCCAATTATTCACACAGGCCAGCATTCTTCTTCTTTTGCAGCTTCCAGTACTGCAGTGATTTCCTGTCCAGCTTCCTGGCTGAAAATTTTGATCCATTCTGTTGAATGCTCATCTTCTGCTTCTTGGGAAAACGTCAGTGTCTGCTCCATTTCTTCCTCCGTGATAGTTTCTGTTGGTTGTCCTTATGTTGTTGTTTCATCTGCAACACATGCTCTAGCCTCAACTGGGTTGCTTGGTAGGAACACCTCTATTCCTCCAATGATCATAATTCTCTTATGATTCTCTCTTGTTAGCACTCCTTACTAATCTAAACTCTCCTCTGAGTTCATGAGACTTTTAGATAGTCTCATCTCTTTCCCCTTGCCCACCTGGCAATTTGGGAATTTTCTGTTGCCCACCTGATAGTCTATGAGATCATCTGATCCCATCTCATTGCCCACTTGGCAATCTAAACTTTCACCACTCCCCCCTTGGCAGTACGCGAGACCTTCCACTGATCTCTTCCCATTGCCCACCTGGAAACTTGAAAGTTCACCTCTGCCCACCTGGCAGTTTATTAGATTCTTTGTTAATATCATACCATTGCCCACCTAGAAATATGAATTTCTATGGCTGTCCTCCTGACAGTCTATGAGATCCTCCAACGATCTCATTTCATTGCCCACCTGGCAATTCAAAAATTCATCCCTGCCCTCCTGGCAATTTATGAGATCTGAAACTGGTCCCTCTTCCTCATCACTGAGGGTTTTTCTGACTTCTGGCTCACAGATGCAAACTAGCTTTGTTTCACTGAGGCTTTCAGCATACCTCATCCACTTCCTCAACTCTTGTTGTTGTTTCCTGGCCAACAACTTTTGAACTGGCCATTTGTCTTTCTTGTTCAGAGGCCATTCGTACCTCCAGTGTACTTTTTCCTCCTGTTGCATCTTCAGTGTCATCTTCTCCATTCTCGCTCTTATCTCAGTGAGTTATTTGTCAATCTCTACTTTACTCATCTGCTAGTGGTCTCCTCTTCCACCATGCTCATGGCCTTCAGTAGCCATTTCCATCTTTCACCTGCCCTCTTGGAAAGCGTATGGATCACTCTACATCTAAGAGAATCTCCATGTCCTCCTACAACTCGCCTGGTTGTCTATCATTTGTTGCACACCTTGCAACAATCTTCTTAGAGCATCATTACTCTGTCTCCTCCTTCACCTATTGTCTCCTTCGCCTGAAGTCTACAGACGAAAATATCAACTCTGATACCACATGATGCAGTCCCCCTACCTCAGCAAGGTTATGCGACCTCCCGGTCTCTGGATCGATCTTCTTATGAAATGAAATGGCTCTTTGGGCTCCTGTTGGAACCCTTTGAATGAATCCACAAGTCCCTTCATCCTCTGCCATAGGCCTTGAGAAAACCCGCGCGCTCACCCCCTTTTCGGCACTCTTCTCTATTCTGAACCAACACACACCTCAGTGTTGATTCCTTTCCAACTATCCCCTTCTTATTCAGTGACCTCAGGCTATGACCCAAGGCTTAAACAACACTCCTTTCACGTTTCGGGGTTTCGGGACTCCTGCATGCGATCTCTCCCAGGCTCCTTGTCCTTTGAATTGTCAAACCCCGAAATAGAGCCTAGCTCCCACTAGCTCCTACCTTCACTCCTGACTCATATGACCTCTGCCTCGTGACCAGCGGCTAACATTCAACTAACTCCCCGGGTTTTTGCATTTCGACGATGTGGAGGGGATAACTCCTTGTCCCTCCAACTCGCGGTTTCCGAAAGTCTGAAATCGTATCTACTACAAGATCGACGGCTCTGAGCCTTCCTTGATCTAATGATCCTGGTTCTTTCGGGGTTTCGCGATTCGGGGAATCGCGATGCAAGGGTCCCGCTCCTTTGTCTTTCGAATCCTCAGTTGCCAAAATGTCAAAATGTCTTGGCGTTTTTTCTTTCGGGGTTTCACGATTCAGGGAATCGCGATACAAGGGTCCCACTCCTTTGTCTTTCAAATCCCCGGTTGCCGAAATGTCAAAATGTCTTAGCGTTCATTCTTTCGGGGTTTCGCAATTCGGGGAATCACAATGCAAGGGTCCTGCTCCTTTGTCTTTCGAATCCCTGGTTGTCGAAATGCCAAAATGTCTTGGCATTCGATCAATGGCTCACAATAACCCCTGAGATCTACGGTCCACGTCCGGCCTCGCTATTTCGCAATTCTAGGTTTTGAGAGACAAGGAACTCTGTCCTTCCAACTCGTGATACTTGAAATTGCGATGTGGACCAACGGTCCAGATCTACCTATGATCGACAGTTTGAATCTTTCAGGCCTTTCCCCGAAATCTTGACCGCTTGCCACGTGTCCTCCTGTGGACGGTCACGATGCTTTTGAGATTTTGTCGATTCCTCTCCTTTGCTTCTACGAAGGTTAAAGCTCGTTCTTCTCTTTCCGGATCCGATGGCTATATGTCCTTTATGCAAGATCTGACGACTCAGATCCTTCCTCCCGTGCTTTGAGACTCTGAATGGTCCCACTGTTATCTTTCGTGCAGCTTCACCTAGTCCAACGGAATGCGGCCACTTGTACGACATCTGACGGCTCAGATCAAATCTTATGTGCATATCCCAGGGACTAAACCCCGTGCACGTATCTTTGATCTAGCGGCTCTCATGCCACTGCGCTCCAGATCTAACGGCTAGTGTGTTTTCATAGTTTCACATCTCTGGGAGTTGAAAGACTCTCCCCCTTATGTTTCCCAGTCCGCGAAATGCTGAAAACTTAAAATGCGCACCCATTACTTCGAGATCAACGGATGTTGATCCTTGCTCCCAGATCTGACGGTTTAGATCTGATCAACTCCTATGTGTGCTCCTCCTGTATGCCTGGACGTAGATTCAACGGTCCAAATCTTTCCTCCCAGTTCCGATCCAATGGCAGTTGTGCTCCTCCTCCTAAGCGTGCACCTCATCCCTTCCCTTGGAAGAAATTCAACGCTCGAAAGTCTCAGCCTTCGATGCTTCCCTTGCGAGCCCGATTCCTTTGGGTTTCGTCTGCGTTATAGAAACGCTACCCCTCCTGAGCTTAGTCAACTCAAAAACCTCGAAAGGTTTCTCAACCTTCTGCTCCTTTCTTCTGTTGCTCTATGCGCAAAAGCATTGTTCCTCCTGAGCTTTGAGACTTAGAATAAGTCCACCCTCGCACACTCCTTGTGCTGCTGAGATTTCCTCAATCTCAAGTCCAAAGTATTTCTTGAAAATAAATGCTTCACGCCCTCTTGGTGTTCCTTTGCTCAATGCACACCTTGCAGAGCCTACTGAGTGTTCAGTAACTATGGCTGTCTTCGAACTCGACAAAGGGTTCTTCTCGTGCACACTTGCACCAGCTCAATGCCCACCTGGCAGAGCTTCTATAGAATCTCCAGAGGTTTTGTCTCTTCTCTTTGTGCCTTCCCTTCAATAGCTCATCCTCCAAGTTGTTCAGAAACCTTGAGGGTCCTCCTTGAGTTTGTGAATCTTTCTGGTGTGCACTCCTTGCACGTTCTTTCTGACTCCGTAGAGCTCAGATGTGCACTCCTTGTGCTGGCTACGGAACTTCCAATGTTCTGTTGTGCACTCCTTGCACGACCTAAAGAACCCAGATAGAAATCAGCAAAACTCACAAACAGATAGTAAAATCTATCTATAACCTGTATCTACAGCATACAAGTGACTTTCAAATGCATAAACATACACAGACAATTCATGGGCAGGAAAAAATGCTCTTTGTATTAATCTCCAAATGTCTATACAAACTGTGTTTTTACAAAAATTGGACTGCTACAAAGTCTTAGTTCTCTCCCTCGAGATCTCTCTACCTGAGAATTCTCCTATTCTCCCTCTCCTCTCTACTCCTCGAGAGACTCATTACAAAAGAGGGCTCTCTTGAGCTTATCCTCATCCACCGCCTTTGTGTTATCGCTATCTCAGAGAGGCTCCTACTCCTACGGCTACATTACACAAAAGGAAGTCGTATACCTGACTGATATGGACTTAGTTGCAGGTAACCATTAAAGGAAACCTCAACCACTACCTGTACAAAGGCATGATCTGGTCTCTATCATCCTTACAACATTAAATTCAAATTCAAATTTTGGAAAATGAGAGGGCCGCACCTCTCCCTTTCATGAATGCACGTTGGATGTGATGGTTGGTTGGCGCTTATTCTGAGTTGGAGCAATGCTCCTACATCAGGCTTCCTTAATGTATTCATTAAGATCAAAATCAGGTTCAAAAACATCTTCTTCTTCAAAGAAATCCAAAATTTTATTTTTTAGCTTCAACAAATCTTCCTCTTCATCTATAAGATAATTTTTAGTTGATTCTACACAACCTTATTCTATTTGTGTGTCCATGGATCTCCTTCAAGCTTGTAAGGCTTATAGTGAAGGCCATCTCTAACACCAATTGTTGGACACACCGACCACACTGAGAGGGGGGGTGAGTCAATGTGAGGCTCTTTTTACAACTTCTTACAAAACTTTAGTTAGCCATCACCATTCACAACATCATTACTCATCACTTCTATTCACACTTAGTTTTTTGCACATAAACATATCTTAATGACATATATTAAGAATAAAGAACTATTCACCATCACAATAAATAACACAATGAACACCATGTTTCTTTTGCATTATGGACTACAATCCTTGGGGTTTATCAACACCAAATGAAATGAGCACCAACTCAAAGAGAGCACAAAATATCAATGCAAGACCCAACCTACATATCTCAACACCAAATGAGAAGAGGAATCCAATCCTCAAGTACAAGACCTAGCTTGTAGACAGAAAGAAACATGTCAAATTGTACCAATAGTGTATACCAATACAAGTGTATCAACTATGCATAACACAACCTGTCACAACAACTTGTCACAACAAGCTATCACGTCAACCTGTCTCATCAATCTCATCATCCAAATCTGATCTACTCACAAATATCAATCATCAAGTCAACTCTCAACCATATGCACAATATTACCAAGTTTACCAACAAGATACCTCTAGGAATACACCATACTCTCCATAAACCCTTACACAAGACCATGTGTCAAACCTCATTGTTATGTAGCCTCAAGCATGTACCAAGTCATGACAAATTGTAACCATAAAACATGAATATAAACATACTTGTAAATATGTAATAGACCTGGTATATGTGATCACAGAGTTGTAAACCTTCCATAACTTCAACAACAAGAGACTAGCATTTTCATCAAATTTTACTTTAGTCTCATATGACTAATTTTGGATTAGTCAACAAACCTAAATTGAAACAAGAATAACTATGTACCTATAATGAAAAAGGTATGAAAATTATACACAATATTCTTCAGTGTCTTCTCTACAAATCCTCTAGGTTTCACTACTTGGAACTTCTCAGAAAAGGAGTAATAGAAAAAATGGCATACCTTGTTAAATTATGGATTATTCTAGAGAGAGAAATTGTAGAGCATGCAACACGCGGAATACTTGTTGTAAGGATCTGAACATGGTACCCAATATACTATAGACTGTACTCTAACCAATTCATTTGGTCTCACTGAATTTGGATCTGTTAAGAAGAATTTATGACGGAACACCTGTTTTATACTAGTTTCAGGACTAGCCACAAAACCTATCTTCCACAAAGTGTAACTCCCAAGATAAAATACAAAGCCCCACAAGATGAAATTTGTATCATAGTAATTTAATATGTTGTCTCAACATCCTCCATATTTCACTATCTGAATCATTTTAGAAAAAAAGTTATTGTGAAAATGGTAATATGGCATGTAAATATCATACCTTAGAAAGCATCATCAAAAGACTTTATCCTCCCTTGAATTTCATCTTTCTTTACTTCACCTTCCCTCTGAAATTCACCTTAGATATCCTTTGGTTACCTTAGTCACTTGTAGATATTCAATATGTTCAATATAATACTAATGGGAGACCCTTTCTCTCTTATTTATACTCTCCAAGTAGCTTCCTCTAGAAGTATCCACTTAACCACTTTATCCACAAATAGCAAACTCTCCACTTCTAGTTGCAACTAATTTATTTTTAATTGTTTTCTTATTGCAACCACTTAACCCATGACTAACCACTTTGACTAGTCAACTTCTTCTAGGATCTTCTAAAATAATTTGACTTATTTGACCTTCTAGAGGCTTCTAGATAACTCATGAGGGTTATCCATATTCACATGGTCATAACTCTCTAAATGTAAGGAGTTATGTGATGTTCCACATATAACCGGAAATGACATGACATATATTATCCATATGGAATAGTTTCTCTTGCAAATTCATTGATCTTCATTACGTTATTCCTTAATCAAACTTGGGTTCCCTAACCAAATTGTTGGGATACTCAACCACCTAACCATTTAGACTTCACAAAGCATCTTCTCGTGAGGGATTTCACCATTAGGGGACCACTTTGAGAAATTTATCCAAGAGCATCTTCACGTGAGGGCTTTCACCATAAGGGGACCACTTTGGAGTTTATCCATTTGGTTCTTCCTATCAACCATGACATGACATCAATTATATAACTCCTTTTAATATCAACACATCATTATGACACCACTTGGCATAAACCCTTTAACAAAAATTACATCAATGACAATATAACTAATAATAAATTTATTTGTTAGTCTCTAATTTTGTATTGGTTTAGTGAGAAACCCTTATCCTAAACCCTTCTTAGTGTCTTATGGTTTGCGTTTCAGTTTTTGAATAATTTATTTAAGTTTGAATTTGAAGGACATGGTTTTAAACGAGGTGTCACCTTATATGCCTGTTTGAACTTCAAAAATTCAAATTTTGCTAAGTCATTAATAGCGCTACGAGAATAAGGCTATCCCCGTAGTGCCAAAATAATCATGCCTTGATACGCGCTTGTCATCTAGATTTCGTTATGATGACACGAAACATGGTTTGAGAGTTCGCATGTGTCCACAATAGTTTGGAATCATTTACTGATTCAAATAGTTTCATAATCCGATTGCTTTGTACCCGCGCAGGACTCATTTTAAATCACCCAATTCTCAATGATCATTGTATTATACCTGTCTGATTTTGCTAAATATAGACGCAAGTATTCGCTCAAAGGAACGTTATACACTAACAGATTGCAGGGGGGATATTCAGAACCCAAGGGTGCTAGTTACAGAATTGTGTTTTGATGGCGCCAAAGACGAGAGGACAGGTAGCCAAAATAGAACCTAAGGGTGCTGAACTTCTTGAAACTTATCCTCAGATGGCTCAAAGGTTCAGAGATGCTAGGTGGTTTGAACTCCTTACCACTTTTCAAGGTTACGATGAGCAAGTCTCCATGGAGTTCACTCTGAGCTTTGATGGTCACGAGGTGGAGATCGGTAAGATGTTGATGCTAGTGACAGAGTAGACCATTGCAAAATCTTGCAAGTTGGTGGTTGGAAGAGAAAGATGGTGGAAGAAAGAGCATGTGGTTACAGAGTTTGTAAACCAATTCCTGCTTCCAGATAAGAAAAATCCGAATTGGAAAAGGGGAGTACCTCGCAGCTGGATTCGACCCGAATGGCACACTGCTCTGATCATGATCCATAAGTATATCACCTACAAAGGTAGATTTTCACTGGTCTATATCTACCACATTAGGATATTAATGCATTTAAATGGTGATTACCCTTTAAATCTCCCTTATTTTCTACTCAAAATCTTGACAAAAATCTCAAAGAGAATGCAGTCACTTTCCACCAATGCTAAGAGCAGTCTGTTTCATCAAGTCCTAATTAAGACTCAAGTTATGTCCTCTTTGAGAGAATTACAGAAGCCCTAGAGCTGGCTCACGCAATCTTTAAACCCGAACACACAGTCCAATAAACAGAAGAAAGGCAAAGGGAGAAAGACTGTTACGCAGAGCCAAAATATTTCAATTGATGAAACCCCTATTAAAGAGGAGATGCATGATATCAGGGTGACGAGGAATAGCAGAAGTAAAAGACCTAAGTTGGATTCAGAAATCGAAACATTTTCTAAAGAAGATGTTAAAGGGGAAAATGATTCAGATAAAGATTTTAATACTCAAACAACAGTCAAGCATGAATCGCCATCAACCAGTAAAAGGGGTGATGTAGTCAAAGGGAAAAGGGTTAAAGGTGTTCCTGTATCATAGAAACCTAGAAGGAATTCTACTAGGGTTACCAACAAGTACAGATTGAAGTCAAAGGCCATGTTTAATCCATCAATCAAAGAAGAAAATGTCATAGTTATAGAAGACGACTCTGAAAATGTTGAAGCAGGTACCAGGAAAAGGGAAAAAAGAACTTCATTGCTTAAGAAATCAGTCAATAAAGGTAAAAAATTGTTTTCATCATCTACAGGACCTGTAACGAGAGCTTCAACGAGATTAGCAAAAGCTAAAGAGATAGCTAAAGGTATCAGTGAAACCCCTGAGAATAAACATGATTACCTTGCAGACTCAGATCGCATATAAGATGCGTCTGAAGCTATAGATTCAGCAAGTTCTGATGAAGAACATAGCTCGGGATTAGCCTCTAAGTATCAAGTTAAAGAAAAAGAACCCAAAGTTGCCTTAAACTTGAATGAGCCTGCACCTTTTGAAGAATGCTCAGGATTCAGGGTTAAAATCAGAACTGATAAAGAAAGGATCAAGGAATTTCATAAAACAGTGAGACAATTAATGAAAGAAAAGGCACAAATAAAACAATGGAATGCTTGCTAACAAGAAAGGATTCAAGGTTTTAAAAAGAAGAAGAAAGAGAAAAGGGCATTGCTCAAAGAAATCAGGGATATAAACTTCAGACTCTATTGGCACAATGTTGTGCTTACCACAAAGCTCAAACAGAAAAATGCTAAAGCTACTGCTATGATTATATCCTAAAGGTTACATGGAGATTTGTTGCAATCATGATTTTAATGTTTTCTAGGAAATATGGCAATGTCTACTCGTTTTTGGTCAATGAGATGCTAAGACCTCGAACTGTTTGACTAAATCAAACTAATTCCTATTTTGTAGAATCAAGTGTAAATGCTGGCAAGATCATACAATATCAAGCTATTGAGTTGTGATCTATTTTGGGATTGTAGAAGCTCTTTTTTAGTGAACTACCTTAGTAGATAGATACTATTCGAATCTAGTCATTAAAGTTATACTAGATTATAGGATTTGGAAGATTTATGGATAGTTTAAATAGACAGAGGAAAGACTATGTTCTGGTCGAAAAATTGGAGATCCAGGGGACCTTTTGGTGAAACTCATTGTAAAGGCATTTATGTTCAATTTGACACTTAATAGCAAAGGCATATGGATGGTTAGACCCTCTTTTCTACTCTGTTTTTTCTTTCTTCATGCTTGAATTCATTATTCAAATTGCAATGTTTTATTCTTGACTGTTAATTTATACAGTGAAAATTTTACTGTGGAAATTATTTTTCAAGTTTTGATATCAAGCTGATAGTCTTGTTTCTTTATGACATTATGAGACAAGAATTCATGTGAAGTTGACAAATTGAAGGCTTCATCTTCCTTTTTCTTAATTGGTTTAATCTATCTACGTGTCCACCTTTTATTCAGTCAATGGGATATGCTATGTTTTGATCTTGATTTTCATGTTATGTTGTAACCTTGAGCCAGTTTTCAACCACCTTACTCAAAAAAACAAATCATAAAACCTTATAAACACTTTGCAATAAACTAATGATGCCCTAGCTTTCCCTCTCACAGTCAAGTGCAACTTTAGAGACTAACATTTTTTACGTTGTTGCCGAGGACAAAGAAACGAAGAGATCTTCCCTAGGGAAACGACAAGTTTACATTCAGATCTTGGCGGTGAACAAGATTTTGGACATTATTTAAGACTGTGATTATTCACCTGGCAACTCCTCTGTGGTAATTCTAGCTCCTAAAAGAGAAGGTAAAGGACCTAAAACTCCTCTAAATTCTTCATCATTTAATAAGAGACCAGTAACCAGGAAAAATCCAAATCTTGACCCTGTTGCAACAATTCCAAATCCTGAAAAGTTACTTAGAAAACCTAAAGTTCTTTCTAGTCAGTATTCACTCTTAAAGGGAAAATTATCTTCAAAAAGTTCTCAAGGACAATCCTCTGAAATCATCAAAACCCAATTAGATGAAGATGTGAATCCTGAAAGTGAAATTAAACTTGTTATTGAGTCTGATATACTTTCATTCCCTTCAACTATTTCATAATTAAATCTAGAACAGTGGAAGTTACTTACTGAACTCATTAAACAAGAGTATCCAAACATCTCGCCTGTGACTGAAACTTCGAGAGGTCACAACACATAT
The DNA here is from genome assembly GCA_032191745.1 of Picea mariana. Classification (NCBI taxonomy): domain Eukaryota; kingdom Viridiplantae; phylum Streptophyta; class Pinopsida; order Pinales; family Pinaceae; genus Picea; species Picea mariana. Next base: position 70,834 of record JASDQU010739699.1, on the reverse strand, counting down.
ATTAAGAGCGAACTAGAGACACCTTCGTCATCTCTTGGATCCACCTCATCTGAGGATTTTAGATCACATTATTTTTCTTTTGAGAATCCTCTATTTCTCACCCCATTAGTTGATCATAGTCTAGAAGAGAAATCCTTATCTGCTAAAGATCAAGACTCGGTGACAATACGTATAAGTTGTAATACACAAGGGATGCCTTCTCCTTCAGCATCACCAATTTTACTCACTCCTAGAGCTCCAAAAATAGCTAATATGGCTGCAGACAGAATGGATGAAACAGTTGCACCAAGGTATGCTCCCTTGGTTCTTCCACAAGTCATGTATGCCTTTCCACCAAATGATTACATGAGATACTTGCCCAGATTCAATGGAGATAGATCAGTTACTGTTGAAGAGCATTTGAGTTCATTTTATAGTTTTGTAGATAATTTCAATGTAGAGCATGTTGATGTGTGGATGAGACTATTTGAACAAAGTCTAAATGGGGAAGCAAGAAAGTGGTTCAGGAGTTTGCCTCCTAATTCAATAGCTAATACCATAGCCTTAGATGATGTCTTTCTTAAACACTGGGCAAACAATAAGGACTTTTTGTACTACATCACCAAATTTGGTGCTTTAAGGGGAAAACAAGGTGAATCAATACCTGATTTTACCAAAAGGTTTAACCAGATGTATGGTAAAATTCAGCAAAAACAGGTGGAACCAAAACATTAAACCAAATTTGGAAACCTGTTGAAAAACAAGAAGTTGATGATGTTGTTGCTGAATTTTTTTATGCATGTGCAATTCCATTCAATGTGGCCAAGAGTCCATATTTTAAAAATGTATTGAAAAAGGCCATTGATTTTGGCAAGGGGTATGTTCCTCCCAGATCCGAGGCTTTAAGGACCACTTTGCTCAGCAAAACAAAGAACGGAGTGACAAACAAATTGGATGACATTAGATAGTCTTGGAAGCTTACAGGTTGTACGATTTTGAGTGATAGTTGGTCAGACTTGTGTCATCGTCCATTGATCAATGTGTTGGTTTATTCCCCTCAAGGGGTATATTTTTTGAAAGCAGTTAATGCAATGGACGAAGTGAAGACATCGGAATTTATTTTCAGAATTTTGGATGAAGCAATTCAAGAGGTTGGGGCGAAAAATGTTGTGCAAATTAGCACAAATAGTGCCTCAAATTGTGTTGGTGCAGGAAACATGGTTATAGAGAAGTACACAAACATTTATTGGACCCCTTGTGCAACTCACTGCTTGGATTTATTGCTTCATGATTTAGTCAAATTTCAATGGGTCAATGAGACAATTCGCAGAAGAAAAACAATTGCAAGTTTTATCATCAACCATTGTCTCACTTTGAGCATATACAGGAAAAATGCAACTAGAGAGTTGTTGAGGCCTTGTGATACAAGGTTTGCATCATTTTACATTACTCTTAGAAGAATTGTTGAGGAAAAAACAAGCCTAAGAGTTGTTTTCTGCAATACTAAGTGGGAGAGATCTCACCTTTCAAAAGAATCAAAGGGAAAAAATGTAGAACAAATAGTGCTCAACAATAGCTTTTGGGAAAACGCTGACAAAGTTTTAAAATTGTGTAATCCAATTGTTAATGTGCTCCACATGGTTGATGGTGACAAACCTTGTATGGGTTTTATTTATGAGGGCATGGATCGTTGCAAGGAAACCATTGCAAATGCTTTTAATAATGTGGAAGCTAATTACCAAAAGATATGGGAGGTAATTGATCAAAGATGGATGATGATGCATAATCATTTACATGCAGTAACATGCTATTTAAACCCTAGATTGTTTGGTATACCAAGACATCAGGATGACGAAGTCATGAGTGGAATTTATGAGGCTATTGACAAGCTAATTCCATATCCATCAATTGCATATTTAGTTAGATCTTAGCTCAGAGCATACAAATTACAAGAAGGAGTATTTGGAACCAAATCAACAAAGTATGATAGGACTAAAGTTGTTGGAGCAATATGGTGGGAATTTTATGGATCAGGAGCCCCAGAATTGCAAAATTTTGCAATCCATGTCTTGAGTCAGGGATCAAGTGCATCAACTTGTGAAAGGAATTGGAGTTCCTTTAACCATATTCATTCCAAGAAAAGAAATAGATTGTTATCTGGAAAATTAGAAGATCTTGTTTATGTTCGTAGTAACTTGCAGTTAGCTTTAAAGAATGTGGCTAAGGACTCATCCAATTCTTCTACTCCATGGCTTAGTCCTATTCCAGATGCACCAGAAGATAGAGATGATCTTGGCATTGAGAGTGATAGAGCCTCAGTTAGTGTTGAATTCAGTGGTGAACATACTTCTAGTGGTTTTACTACCCCTACTGCTCTTGATGACATAAGAGCTTTTTGATGTAACAAATAGGCCACAGGAACATCAAGAATGAAACTTGTGTTCTTATTCTAGTTTTTGTTTTGCATGCCGACTTTTGTAAAACTTTTCAATGTTATGTTCATGTTTTTAATGTTATGTTTCAAACTTTCATAAACATGTTTTTAGATTTTGAACGATGTGTTTTTAAAATATATATGTTTCATGATTAAGCATGTTGGTATGCTATTTTCATTTCTATCAAATGTGTTATAAACTTGTAATAAGAGTATCGAATTTTATTATATATATTTTTAATTTTTTCAAATTTTGTACTATGTCAAACTGTCGAATTTTTGGCGAACTTCAAGCTCGCCGAATTCGAACACGAACATGAACTGGGTGACTAAGTCTGTAATGATGTCTTTTTTTTTCCTTCCTCCACATGGTTTATATCTCTTTAGTCATTTCGTTATATGCATGTTTTCTATAGTAAACCAGTACAAAGAGACAACTTTGACCTAGATTTGAGTTTGAAGGGTTTCTTCACCAATCCGAAGGTATGGCCAATGGGTATAACCCATTTTCTACTAGTTGTACAAGGCCTTGCCATTTTTTACCCTATCTGGCCTTTTCTTTATCATTTTTTTCTTGCCATGTTAGTCTGCCTTCCACTTGCCTTTGCATATCGATGGATCCTCTTGGTTCTCAATTTTGAGCAGTTTCTTGTTGAGTTATCATATTTGAAGCAAAGTGAACTTTAATGTTGTTATAAAATACTAATTGCTACTGGAAGCATTACAAAAAAAATGGATATTCAAAGAATGGTTCCAGGTTACACGTATATGTGGGCACACTGGATCATTACAATGTGGGATAGGTTATCATCCCTGCTTTCACCAGGACTTGTGCCAGCGATAAGTAATTTTGTATTATATATTGAATGGAACTAAATTGATGTTAGAACAGTGATAATAATCTGGCATTCGACTGGAGTAATCGGTATTTAAAGTTGGATATACGGGGTTCACAAGCTCTGCAAAGTACTATTCAATTCTCAGATTCATCATATCTCTCCTTTTGTTTGGCACTGTTTTGGTGGATTTAACATCTAAATTACCTTGGGAAAAAGAAACGATGCAAATGATCATGGAATGTGTGGTATAAATGAAAGCATTTCATGACTGTTCTATGGGTTCTATCACTGATTTTATTACTGAAGCTGATAAGCCTGGCTAAAACCGAGACTAGTAGGCACGTGTAATCTAGGGGAATTGTAGAAAAGATCAGGCATTTGCATACAAAACTTCATAAGTTACAGTTTTAATATAAAGCCTGTTGTGCATATGAAGTTACGCTTGTGTGCATGTTTATGTATGCAATTGTGTGTATTGCTTCCTTTTTATTTGTTGTGTGATTTGAGTTTGTCTCGGCAACCTTAGTGGCTGTTATGTGTGGTTGAAACTTGGTCCAGGCCTGCATAATTTCTGGACCATAACTATTTTCCCATTAATGCTCTGTTTGCCTGTTTGCTCTGTTTGTCACTTGTCCACCCTTCTAAGAGAAAAATCCATGTTTGTCATCATTGTAGATCAGGACTAATTGGATTAATGCATATTGAAATCTGGATATGTGCACTTTGACTCTAACTTGTTCTTGAAGCCATCCACAGGCCATAACACAATTTCACCAAGCAATTATTACAGAAACAAACACAATTTTATTGGCTGGAATCAAATAAATAGTGGCAACAAATGACTTAAACCATACCAAGCTTGCATATGAAAAGATATATTCTGAAAGGTACATCATCATTAAAGATATATTCTGAAAGGTACATCATCATACACCCGGAGGAATTGCCAGTTACTACTAAACCATACAATATTTGATTAAGCTTTCACAAGAATGGTACAACGTTTTCAGTACCTACAAGGGTTTGCTAGAAAGAAATAAAAACTTCAGAATTGCTAATGGCTGAATAAAGACCATGAAACTGCCAAATCATAACAACGACTGTATTAGAAGAATTAAATAAAGTTATGAAATAAATTATTGGATAACAGAATAGCCAACGTGTCAGTCAATATCAGCATTTACCTTTGGTAGTTGTAATACTATAGACAATTGAATGATGTCCTAGTATAGGTGCTATGCTTGCCTACCACAGAGAGTTGATGAACTCACTATCACTGGTGCATATCTTGAATCATTTCTTATTGTGCAACTAGTTTGAAATATGCTCGTAGAGTGCTCCCACATAGTTTGGGAGTCCCAGAGGAAGAATACTCTGTGTATGATAGAGTGGAAACCGATTGACCAAATTCTAGTTGGATGGGCAAAAGGAATTGGGCTAGAAAGTTGTTTTTCTGAAGGTAACATCATTTTCCCTTAGGGGCATTTCTCGTGTTTAAATATTGAAGGAAAATTAGTTTTGTGAACGAAAAATCATTGTCCCTTGTAGACATTTCCCTTGTGTTAAAATTCTGGTGTTGCAAATCGATTTTGAATTGGCAAATAACTATCAATCAGTGGGTTGTTTCTTTTGTTAAGATCTTGTAAACAAACCAATTTTGCGAAGGAAAAATCATTACATCTTAGTGATATATTTCTTGAGTTGAAATTTAATAAGAGAATTGATTTCTTAGAGGTAGAATCATTTCCCTTTCATGGGCACAGTTTATGGGAAAAATTCTTGTAAATCAACTCAAGTTTTCAAAATCTCGAGTGTCACAAGGGAAGATACTCTAGGTATGGATAGGGTGGAAACTGATTGATCAAATTCTAGTTGGATGGGCAAAAGGAATTGGGAGAAAGTTCATTTTCTAAACGCAAAGGGGCATTTATCTTGTGTTTAAATATGGAAGGAAAATTATTTTTGTGAAAGAAAAATCATTGTCCCTTATGGGCATTTCTCTTGTGTTAAAAATATGGTGTTGCAAATTGATTTTGTATTGGAAAAATCACTATCCATCAGTGAGTTACTTCTTGTGTTAGGACCTTCTAAACAAACTAATTTTGAAGAGACAAAATCACTGCCTCTTAGCGATATATTTCTTGAGTTGAAACTTAATAATGGAATTGATTTCTTTCAGATAGAATAGTTTCCCTTTCACGGGTACATTTCCTGGGAAAAATTCTTGCAGTCAACTCAAGTTTTTAAAACAAAAATTGTAGTTGAATTGAAGGTAGAAATGCAGCTTTGCATTGTTTGGGTAAAATTTATCAATAATGGTAAATTTAAAGCTTCTTTGGGAAAATTTACGAGTGTAAATTGCATTTGGAAAATGATTTTGTTTAGTGGGAAACATGGCTCTTGTGGGCTTGATTTTGGAGGTGAGATCCAATTTTGCTCAATCGTTTAACACATACAAAACATGCAGCCCATAAATGCATTTCAAAAATGAACTAGTACTTATATATCGAAGGCTGAAATTTATCACTAGGCATCAGCATGATGGCAAGAATCTATTTTTGCAAGCAGCAAGCTTGCCAGAGAAACATCAGACTTCAAACCAAAATCTTGGCCTGCATATTGAACCCAAAGATAGTTCTTTGGTCTCTGAGGAAGAAGTTGAGAAATCTTTGGAAACTCTGGACCTGGTGGACTTGGAACTTCTTTACCATCCACTGAGTAAACTATGTCAGCCAAAAGTAACCAAACAAGGTCTGGGTCGATGCATGACAAGCCAAGCAATGCATTTGTAGCAGCTTGCTGCAATATTTGACTACCACAAGCAAAACCCACGCACAGACCTGCCATCTGTTTCAACACTGCCTCCAGAGCACGAGCACTCTTCTTATCCCCAGCAATGGTTTCAATCATCTTAAAAAAGGCTTCTCGTATTTTGAACAAGGAGCCTTCTGCCATATCTGCTTGATCAGTAGATTTGCTATGCCTTCTAAAAGGAAGCAGCAAAGATTTCTCCACCTGGAACTCAGCCCTCACTGAGCATACACCCAAGGATAACAGCCTGAAAAAATGGGATCCATCGGTTTTAAAGCGGCGAATAAAAAAATTCCCTCCACAAACAAGAACCACACGGCCTATCACGCCCATACATCTAACTGCTACCTGTTAACCAACACAAACAATAACGATCAGAAGCCTCATAAAGGAGCAGGAAAAAATTTATAGTACAAATCAAATAAGACAGACTGAACTGTTTCAACAAGGTCAAGACACCTTTAGGTATCTTGTAATTCACATCTTGTGCTTCAACAAGGTCTATCTTGTAATTCACATATTGTGTTTCCATGCATGTGTGTTGCTCTAGAAAAAAGAGCACAAGAGTGTACACTCAAGAAAGCATGAGTTTCAGCACATGAATATTTTATAATATAAACTTAAACCAAAGGGACATAAGGTATGAGAGGTACAGGTGAGTGTCAATATATGTAAAGATATGCTTCAAATGATACTTAGAATGTAATGTGCAAGTATTGCATAATTTTCATCATGGTTAAATAGGTATAGGAAGCACATACATGCATGTTGAAATTTTTGCTTACAGATGGAGGGCTTGGAATGGCTCATCGGTACAAGTAGGTATTTGTTAGGATGAGAGGTTGATTTAAATATGAAGAAATTTGAGGTCCTATAGGCTGCCCAGCAGGCCTGTCTTGTGACCTCTTGTTGGGCACTAAATCTAGGTACTTTCAAACTATTTTTCTCACTGTTTTAGGACAGTTTTCTTGCTGTCCAAAACAGCCCACCAGATCTGAACTTTACCCACTCTGAAATTTTCCCACAAGATTTGGTTTGATGCTCTTTAATGCCACTTGTTATAAGGTTTAATCATGGAAAGTTTTGCTGTCCAAGTTAGCCTTCTTTAACATGCATTAAACATCAAACATACCTCTAGAATCTTTAACAACTACAAGCTGAAAATACTAAGCAACCATGACAAATGAACACAAGTGTTTTTGGTCAACATGACCCTGGAAAAACCCCCATGGGGAAAACCAGTAAGAGAGATAGATTTATTATGGAGATCTGAAAGCAAATGCTACAACAAAAGAAATGAAACAATGGAACCTGATACAATAGCAACTCTTCTCAAGATGCTTTGGAGTTCCTAGAACACGGCACCCCTTTTGGACTTGTGCACCCTCTTCCCTTTATGCCTGCTAGCCTTGACTTGCGCCCCTCTTGAAGATATTGCCTTAATGAAGGATGCTTGCACCCCCTTTGCCACAATGGTGTGCCTACCCTCTTCCAATGCTTATCTCCAAGCTTGTGCCCTCCCAAAGTTTGCGCCCTCTTTCTAGCTTGCGCCCTCCTCTTCTCAAGGTGCACCCTTGCTTGCATGTTGTAGTGCGCCCTTTCCTTCTCACAAGGATGTGCCCTTCCTCAACCTCTCATCTCCTCAAGACCTCTTGCGCCCTTCTCATCTCAAGAAATGTGCCCAAGTCTCTCAAACCCTCACTTCTCTCTTTCTCTCCTTCACTCCAATCTCAAGAGTGAACACTAAGCCTCCTTTTCCCTCCTTTGCCTCCTTTAGCTTAATCCATAAGTCTAACCTAGAAAACCAAGGGCTCAAATTCACTCTAAGCCTTCCTCCAAGATGAGTGGATGAGATTAGATCTCATAAACCCACTTAAGTTTCCATAGTTCCACTTTATGTTCCTTAATTCACACTTAAGTGAATTAAATGTCACTGTATGACTTAAGTGACTAATTTGACCTTATGACTTAAGTGAATAAAGTCAAAGTGAAATTAGAACATAAAGTAATAGCATGAGGGTAATACTCTCCCCCTTTGTGTTTAGAGACTCACAAACACAAGGGAATCACTTTCCTTGGTACCCAAATCTCAACACTCCCTCTTACCGAAGAAAGTGTCACTCACCCCTCCAAACTTGTCCCTAAAGTGGACATCTTTGCCTCTTGGCAAAAGCCTCGGTGAGTAAATCTGCAACCTGCTCATCAAAAGTGGCCTCTGACTTTGATCTGCTCATCACCATAGCAAAGTGGGACCCAAACTTCTTTGGCGCTATGCTCTTTCTCATCAACCTCTGAGGTTGTCCAACATACTCCTTCAAAGTCTCCTGAAACCATCTCGGTTTCCTCTTCCCTGAAGTAACCTCGAACACAACTCGTGATTGATTGTTGTAGGTCCGTCCAACTGAAAGTAATCCTACAGGCTTCAAAAGATAGTATGAATAGTCTACTAAAATCTAATAAGTTCTGGGAGTTCCAAAGGGAGTTCTGATGATTCAAAAACTGGTGTTGTGAAACTTCCATAAATGCAGCTTTCCCATCCCAGGTCTTCCCTTAAAGCAAGGCACGGAGTGGTGAAGTTTGTGAATTCAGGAAGCACTTCTCCTTGCTTGGTTGGGTCGTGCAAAGATGTCGTGGCGTGGAGTGGTTAGAACACGAAAGCGAATAAGAAGTGTATTCAGACTGCGAAAAAAGTAACTTCTCGGGAGAGGAGCATTGTGATAGGAGGGCCTCCCAGGAGCGAGCATAGGAAAGAAATAGGACGGCCCCGAAGCGTTGTTGAAATATGTCTTCCCAAGAGAGAGCATAATTGAAATAGAACCTACCCGCGATGAGGATAAATATCATCCCAGGAGCAAGCATAGTTTGAATAGGTACTCCCAACAGCATTGTGATAAGAGGGACTCCCAAAATTGAGTTTCAGAGACTACCTACCTCCTAATTTGCTCCGAGCATATCTAGGGGTTAAGCTCGTTCCTACAAGAGAAATAGTGTCGTCTGTATCCACAAAGCATTCATAAAGGCAAGCAAGCAGGTAGTTGGGGCATACAATAACAAAGGTTGGTTAAGTGAGGGAGTATAGATAGGTTGGTAAAGCGGGTAGGTTGGTAGAGTAGGTAAACTGAAAGTAATCAAAGTAGGAGGTAAAGTTCCTAGAAATGTTGAAAGTGCTTACCCAAGCGCGCACATACAATAACAAAGTAGTAAGTATAGAAGGGTGGTTAACACAAAAGGTTTATAAACAGTAGGTTGTCAACATCAGTAATCCAGTAGGCTAAAGGTAAATAGCAATGATGTAAGTGACCCACCCAAGCAAGCTCTTCCTTCCATCCAAGATCAGGGGTCAGCTGTAGTTAATCAATCCAAGAGGGCCAGTTGTTCCTACGATCCCAGGACTGGTGATTCTCCTGTGCCACTCCCTGAAAGTAATCCTTACGGATTAAAAGGTAATATGAATGTTCAAAATGCGTACCCAAGCCAGTAAGATCTCAAAGTGAAGTTAAGTAAGCCGATAATATGCAAGGTAAAAAGTCAAGGTTGGTAGCACGGTTGCACTTAAGAGTAAAGGCAAATAGGGTCAAAAGGTAATAGAATGTTGTGCCCGCGCAAGCAAGCCCGTGCAATCAATATCAAAGTGAAGAAGGTCTGTGAACCGGTCGATCTATCAAGGGTTGTGAAGACGCACGCAACCACTTGTAGCTCCCGGGTTGATTTCACATGGGCTAAAGAAAGACCTGTAAAGGTTTTTTATGGTATTTCCATATTCGGGCTGATTTCTCCTCATGCCCACGAGTCTCATGCACAGATCTCTGATCAGTAGTCTGTGACCCTGAAGCACCAGCACCAACTATCTGTATACTCTACAACTGTGACTCTGAACCTGTCCCGGTGGACCAATCACACCTGAACTAGGTGTACTCGACTGTTGAGGCTGTATCCCCTGTGAAGCATCACTCTACAGTTGTGGAACCTCCTCAACAGTGTCTCTCAACTCGAGAGATCTCCTGAAAGCCCTACCCTCCTCAAATCTGACATCTCTCCTCACTACCACTCTCCTCATTGTTGGAATGTAGATTCAGTAGGCCTTTGCGACCTCTGAGTAACCAACTAGTATCCCTCTCAGTGTTGTGGGATCTAGCTTTGTCCTCTTCTCTAAGCGGACATGAGAGAACGTCGAGCACCCAAATATATGCAGGTGCTCAACATCAAGCCTACTCCCGTTGAAGGCCTCCTCAGGAGTCTTCCTCCCAAAACTTAACAAATTGAGCTTGTTGTTGTTAACAGCCCCATCAAATTAGGCATTGACAATTTAGTGTCCAACTTGAAGGTCTATTGAACAAGAGGAACCACCTAGTGAATAATGGGTTGAGATTGAGGTTGTGGTTGAGCCTATCACTAGTGAAGAAAAACCTCAGAGGAAAAACCAAGGAAGTGCTTCACCACATTCATGGATGGCATCCTAGTAAACTCACTATCACAGACTAATGCACCTAACCCAAGGAGATTCAAACCAAGCACCTACTAGCATAGAACTTGCCAAATGCCCAACAACTAGTCATATCATGCATCATTTTACCTCAAAACCCTTGTTGTTGGGCTTCTTGTTGTTGTTGAAATTTGAATAAAAAAGGTTCCCAGTGATAGGTGTTGTTGCTCCTATGCTTGCTCGGCCAACACTTTGGCAAGGCTAGAGTCCTAGGAGTCTCTCAATTCAATGAAGCTTTGTTGAGGAGCCATGGGACTTGGGAGATGCAAGAACAAATAGGGTTTTACACTTGAAATAGAGATCCACAATTTACAAGCAAAAATGAAAGAAATTTAGTGAATAAGGGCTAAAATCGGTGACAAAATGCAATTTACCATTGAGAAAAATTTCATTCTACAATCATAGTTTCAAAACTTGGAGAGCTTGAAGAAAGATTCCAAGTAGGAAGAAAATCCCAAAGGAGACCAAAATGGTGAAGCTCTTAAGAGGCCCTTATCTTAAGGTTTCAATACCAATTGTTATGCACAAAAAGGCAATGAGATACTCACACAAAACAACACAATATATCAAGTATGAAAGTATGAGAAGGTAGGAGGTTGTCGATATGTACACATGATGTACACTCATTTGTATTGCCATATATATAGAGTATAAAATTGTGGGGAGAGTGATCAAAGTTGACTAAGTCATATAATAAAGCGGGTGAATGATCAATTTGGACTAAGTCACCCAAAAGAGATAAGGAAAAAGTACAAATATAATACATGTTCACACATGTTTACTGGGCTAAGTCTCGTCAGATAATACCTCTTTCAGACTCATCCCACCGATCCTGCAGTTTCGTGTTTGCCAGTATAATAAAGTTTCTATGAATGAATGCAACTTCAGTAAATATCAAAAAATTGAGATGTAAAACACAAAGCTCCACAAAAACATGGAAAAGCAAACAATACCTGAGGTTTTTTGTGTTTGAGGCAAACGATCAGATAAGGCCATATTTTGTTCATTGCAGGTAAAAGCCTGTTTCCATCATTCACTGCATCTACTGAGTTTATGCTGTCCTGAAGAGTGTAAAAGGAAAATTGTTTTGCCACCCACTCAATCGCTTCTCTAGATTCTGTTTCATTTCTGAGTGCTTCCTCTATCATAGCAAGTGTAGCCATCCCATTCTGCAGCCAGTCACCTCAAGTAAATTATCTCTCTTTCCTCAATCAATCATCTAACACAGCTTCCATGATACTTTGCAATCTCTTCCAACACTATATTATAGTCTAACAAAATACCAAAGTTAGAACATTGACGATAAATTCAATCGTCTTAATATCATTAGGTGAATAATAGAGCATATATCAAGTATAGCAGTCTATTGAAAGAATTATGTCACGTTAAATGACAAAAGAAAATGGAGCAATTCATTTTCAACATCCATTGGTGCTTCTTAAGTCCTCTCAAATATGAACGAAATAAAATAGTCTCGTCCTTTATGATATATGCTTACCTTAAATAGTACTCACAAAACCAGACAACTGGGTTACTTTCTTTCGGTTTCTTCAGATCAGTAACCAATTCACAACCAGAAATTAAGATCATGATCAGCATAAATCGAGATCTTGGTTCAAAAGCCATAATAAATAGAGAGCCAATTAGAACACTGACTTCAAGACCAAAAAATGATCTTATTTCCCTTTAATCTACTATATTTGTGACATTATATGGTAACCAGTTTTCACATAACACAAAAAGTCTAATAGTTGCCAATGGATCCTGATCCATTGGTGACGATGATGGACTATTTAGGCATCCACTAGGGTTCCATTCTAGCAGTGACCTGCCCCACCCAAATGGCATGTTTCAAAAAGAAATCCGGGTGCAAGTCCTGGAAAATTTTGATGAAATAGATATCCCGCAGACATTGCACCTATACGATGCAGCCCCTGACATCAAGCCATGTTTCTCAAAGCAAGTTTCAGTAAACAAAAAAATTAAAATAAAAAAATAAAAAATAAAAATCATATATATAAGTCATTATCAAAGGCTAGTAAGTCTGCCTGCTATGTTATCAGACAGTTATTGTGCATAACTCAACTCTGAATGCCAGACACACCAGCACTGCTTAACAATTTGAACCAGAAGTAACCCAACTTGTCTAAAATTCAACATTGCTTTCCCTAAGTTTTGAATTTTCCAATAAACAGGGATCTTGCAACATGGTATATATTGCCAAATAATACTTTAAAAAAAGATGACTTAATATGTATTATGAACTGGCTGTGCATGACCCAAGGAGCAAGAAATTTGTACCTCAACTAGATCTAGTGATATCAGACATTCCTCTTGTTCATTTGAACCTAGAAGTGGAATAGACGCATTCAAGCATGACCCTACAACATTTCCCACCGACTGCCAATATCTTTTCCTATCATCTAATACGAGCAAAACCTGTTCCCAGTGATCCAAAGATGCATCACCTTCACTGAATCCAGATTTGGTGTCTTCATTAAAATCTGTAACAGCACACAGTCAACTGATCAACATTTGTTAACTTGGAATTATTATCTTTCACTTGCAATACCATTGAATAAACAGCATAAAGATTAACAATTTATTAATTATTAGCAGAGGATGAAAGAACTGTTAGATAAAGATGGATAAATGTTAAATGACCCTGTTCACAAAAGTCAAACAACATCTAAAACACAAACTAATAATAGCAATTATTGGAATAATGGTTCATGTGTAACAAACAGAATCAGTCTACCCCAGATCTTTTACCTGTACTCAGAGAGATATCAGTGTCTCTGTAACAAGAACCAGAAGATATACTTGAAGACAGTGCAGAAGATCCTGACAGACGATTTTGGTTCCTCTCTTTCAGGTGCTGAATTTCAGATTTGATATGTGAACTATACTCCAACGATTCTTGAGTTATTGAATGTGTTTCCTGCCTTGATGCCTTCACAATTTCATCCAAAGCCTGACATGCACAAACCAACCAAAACTTGAATATGAATTTCCAATACTTCTATTAGTGAAACATGCACCCATCTTTTTGTACTCACGTCTAACCTAATGAGGAATCACCCAAGAGAGTAAACCTTGGAACTATGATTCATATCGTACTTTACATGACAGTTAAAACAAACCCTATCACGTGAAAATAGATTTAGATATTATTGTTCTGAATTTCATGTAAGAATCAGAGAATGTACTACGGCAGAGACAGAGAATCAATTCCCAATGAATAGCCCATACTCGTTGACAAGAGCATGTCACTACAAATTTCTTTCTAAATTTAGTTAACCAATAAAGAAAAGAGACCGACTAATAAGCAAAAGTATTCATCTGAAGAGAAAAGTCATAGTTGGTCAATCATGAACCCCAATTTACCGGTTGACAGAATAGATATAAATGACAATTCTATGCGCACAGATAACGTCACAAATATAAATGGATAACAAAAGATTCATCATTTTTCAAAGAACTGAGGTTGGTGACTTAAGAAATCTATTACAGCAAGTAGGAATCAGTATGTCCAAATTTTTGCAAACATGAAAAATATTAATCACTCTGAACCCTAAATAACATGATAATGATGCACACTATTGCCATGTAAAAATTTGCCATGCCTACCATGCTCAAGATATTTAATATATGTAAATACAACTCAAACTAAGTTCTACAAAGAGCTTCTTTTATGAAATAAACATCAATGTATAATTCTTGTATTTTTACAAATAGAGTTTGAATCCAATTCTTTGATGAACCCTTTCCTTTCTTTAAAAAGTATATATTATAAAAGATTGTTTATTAGCTCCAAAAACACTAAACTTTCTTCTTGGTGCATGATTCAATACTTTGATCCAGTCTCGCAATTTGAGATTGATAGAGTTCACCTTCAATACAGGAACTGTCAAATCTGGGTGTTGATGTCGTGCAAGTACCTCAAGTTCTAATGAAATGGAATGCGTCTGCAACATTTGAATGAAAAGGTATTAGAAGGTAGCCCTAGAGTAACAGAATAAAACCAAGTAAAAGGAGAACATTCATTGAGAAGTATATTGTTGCAGTTAACATGACAAACAATGCAGAGATTTGTACTCATTTCACTATCAATATTTTCTATACAACATGAAGCATCCGTTGCTATAAGAAGATATAAAAGTATGAAACATAGAATAACCATGACTACCAAATAGATATCATTAGTAAGAAAATATTGCTCCAAACAATATTCATCGATGAAATTATTTCTCATAAGCATGCTAGCATCATAATATTTCTTTGCAAAGCAGCTATTAAGGAAACTGCCCCTAATCTACCAACAACATTTACCTTAAGTTGTCAGAATTATTGTCTATGATTTCACTATCCTTTTCCTTTCCTAGTGATTGTGTTTCTCCATTCTACACAAATCCTCCATCTTGTTGATGTATTTAGCATCGGACAGGTACTTCCACATGAGTTTGTGTCTAACTTGTGGAAGTCATCATCAATACCTCTCAAAACTTAGGAAATTCATTTTATTAAAGCAATTAATAAAGTAAATGTCTTTTTATTAGAAAAGTGAGTTGATCTAATGAAAAGCTAAAGTTTTGACTTAAGCTTTGGCTTAAGTGAATTAGCATAAATCTCAACCATTGATCTCAAGTGAAGATGAGATCTAATCTCAACCGTCAATCACTTTGGAGATCTAGGGTTTTGATTTGGTCATAATTCAGGCTTATAAAAGGCAGCCAAGGGGAGAGGTGAAGACACACATTTTCATTTACATTCATTCTTGAGACAGCAAGAGAGAAAAGATAGCAGCTGGAGAGAATTTGTTTGCAGGTGACCGGGATAGCTGGGCAACAAGGAAAACATCTGGCAGCAAGGGCCGCGGGAAGGTTTTTCTGGGGGACAGCAGGGTCGTACAGCAGTGGCCAGCACCATACGATAAGTATTGGCCGCAACAATGGCCATACAATTTGCTGCAGGTCGTATAGCATATGGCTGGGCTGTACAAGATGCCATACAACAGCGTACAACCAACACAACAGAGGATTCCAGGCAGGGGTTTCTCAGTGCATCAACAAATCAGGTTCTGCTGTATTTTTATCTTTTCTCAGTGGGCTATTATCCCAGTAAGGGAGCCCTGATTTTTATAATAAAATCATCTCGTTGTTGGTTTTCCCTTCTGAATTTTTCCAAGGGTATTTACCCAAAAAATATCTGTGTACATGTGTTTGGTTTCCTGTTTTACTTCCACTGCAATTTCTGGTTAAGAATCTCAGTGTGCTTTTATTCAGTAGACCTGCATTTTATTTCAGGAAGGATTTACTAGGAATTAATTGCCGTAACTGGGGTTTAAGGGAAATTAACATAGTATCAGAGCTCACACTTTGAAGGAGATCAGACAAGGGTTTTGTCATAGGTTTTACAGAAGATTTAAATTCCAGCAGTTTATATTCCTCATTAAAGTTCTGATTTGGAGATGGCCGCAAATGGGTTGAGGTTTGAGAATAGATTGGAGGGTGCATCTAACTTTATTCCTTGGAAGGCGAGGGTTACATTAGTCCTAATGGAAAATGGGTTGTGGGATTTTGCAAATTCCAAAAAAAACCCACCAACAGATCTAGCAGATTTGGCCATCCATGAGCAAAAGGATGTGAAAGCCAGGAGGATCATCTTAGATGTGGTGAAGGATCACTTGATTCCTCACCTATCTAAGAAGAAGTCAACAAGGGATATGTTTGAAGCTCTGACAAATCTTTTCCAGAGCAGTAATACAAACAGAAAGATGGTGTTGAGGGAAAAGTTTAAAAACACCAAGATGACAAGATCAAATACAGTGACCAACTATCTCACCAAGATCACTCAAGTTCATGATGCAACAGTTGGGGAGCTCATGACAGAGGAAGAAATGGTGAGCACGAACTTGAATGGTTTCACTAAGCCATGGGCCCCATTCATCAAGGGCATCGTTGCACGGGAGACACTTCCCAAATTTGACAGGCTATGGGATGATTTCATCTAGGAGGAGATTTGGGAGAAATCTCTAGCAAGCCAACAAAAGGGTGATGCTGAGAATTTGGCTGTTTGTAGTCAAGTAAGGAAGAGCAAGGGAAAGGATTCAGTAAAAAGGAATACAGGTGGAGAGTCAACTTCACAGGCTGGAAAGAAGAAGGATCTGAGCAAAGTGAAATGCTTTGCATGCCACAAGAGCGGTCACTATACTTCACAATGTCCTGAACAAAAGAAAGGTAAGGGCAAGTCTCAGCAGGTAGGAGCATCTGCGAATACTTAAGTAAAGGAGTTTGCTGAGAGGTTTGAGAAGGATTTCTTGTTAGTCTCTTGTCTTTCTGGCATGGTTTCCAATGGTGCCCAGTTCGTGGATAGTGGGACTTCTCGTAACACGATGGGGACACAGGAGTTGTTCACCAGTTTCTCAGAGAAGGACTTGGATCTACATGTGGCGCTTGGCACCAATGCCAAGTGTGGTGTAGAGGGAGTTGGGACAGTCAGGTTCCAGATGGTGTCAGGAGGTTCTCTGGAGGTAGCAGAAGTGTTGTATGTTCTGGAGCTCAAAGAATTTGCTCTCAGTTTCAGCAATGGACAAGAGATACGCCATCACTTTCAAGGATGGTCAAGTTCTTATTCGATCGAAAGGATCTGACCTAGACTCAACTCGAGTTCTTGGTAGCAAAGAGGGCAATCTATGTAGATTTTTAATGACAAAAAATCAGCAAGCTAAAATTTTTGTCAAACACTTAGCAACCTAGAGATAATTGTCTTTCATGAACTTCCGAAATGTCCCAAACCCATATTCAGAAATTACCATAAGCAGAAATACACATTGCTAAGCAAATATGCAGCGGAAATAAACACAATGGACAGCAACCCATAAAACTCAGAAATTTAGGCAAAAGGCAGGGAAAACCCCAATGTGGGGAAACCCAACGAGAGAGAGAGAGAGAGATTATTATTCAGCTTCAGGAAAGTACATAAGAGTAGCAATAACACTTTTCCAGCCAATAGAAAAATCACTTACAGCACAAAAACAGTCCCCCACAAATTTGCCTTGAAAATCATGCCACAATCCGTATAGTTGTACGGATTTGCTGAATATTGGCACCTCAAAATTCCGGCCACAATAGGCAGTTGTACCTTGCCTCCTGTACGGTCGACCTCCTTCAAAAAAATCTTCAAGGGCTGCCTTGAAAACCATGCCCACTCTTAACTCGGTTTTCATGCCTCAAATCTGTTGATGTACGGCCTGTACGAATCCGTGCAGTACGGCCTGTCCCAGCAAATAACACTGCAACAAATCAAAACAGAAAAATGCCTCCTTGGGATTTGCACCCTAGCTCTCTTGGGAATCATGCCCTTCTTGCTGCTCACTTTCCTCTCTCAAGCACTCTCAGAAAATCTCTCTCAATCTCCTCTCGATGTGTCTTGCACACTACCCAATGCATTCTTTAATAAATCTGAAAATGGCATTTTCCCTTCAAAGTGTCTTTTCACCTTCCCCAACCCTAAATCCAAAGGCCAAGATTAGATCTTGCCTTTTTCAAGATCAAGGATCATGATCCATTCCCTCCAAAATGAATCACTTAAAATATTGAAGTGATTTCACTTTATTACATAAGTGTACTTTATGAAATAAAGTCACTTTAAAATTAGAAGGTACACTTTATTAAAAAGTCACTTTAATAAAAGAACCACTTTATAACAACTTTATAAAAACCCATTACAAAGTTAAGTGCCTGGTAGTGTAAATATAAAGTTACATCCGCATTCAAGACAAAATATGCGGAGTACCTCCTGAGCTAAAAAGCCAACACTCCCTCTTAGCGAGGGAAGTACTCCCTACCATCACTATCATCTGGTTCCATCACACTGTGCTTTGTAGGAGCTCCCTCTGAACCTGGAGCCATCCTCAACACCTACACAGAACTCGAACTAGAAGATCTTCTCCTGGCAACAACCCGGAACCCTGAGCTCACTTCATCCTGAGCATTGGTTCGATCAACCTGGCTGAGCCTCCTACCAGTGCTCAGAAGAGACTCGTTCTCTTCTCTCGGAATGCAAGACTGAATCCTTGGCGCCACCGCAATCTCAAGAGCCTCCTCACGCTCCTCATCCAACATTGAATCATACACTAAAGGTTGTCCTTTCAACATATACATGTTGAAATAATGTAACTGCGAAGAGCATTCTTATTATTATTTTATTCATTGGATTAAATCCCCATTGTGGATTAATCATGTCATTATTATTATTATTGTTATTGGGTTAATCCCCATTGTGGATTAATCATGTCGGTAATTGTATAAGGACCAAATCCCCTTTTGCGGATTGGTCATCGGACAATTATAAAGGGCAGAACAAGAAGTCGGCCCCAGCAGTTACTATTGAAGACCCAGAATTAATTAAAGGTGGGTTTACCCACCCAGAGTGAGAGGTCGGCCCTGCCAGTGACACCCTCTCACACCTGCCAATCTTGTATATATAGGAGGCTAGCGCCTCACTTCAAACACACAACTCACTTGCTCATTTCTCTTATGAGGCAAGCTGCAATTACCAGAGAGAGGAGGAGAAGAGTGGCGCATCTCTTAGGGAGGACTATCTGTATTGGTTTGATTTATCTCTTGAACATTGTATAAGCTATTTATGATAAGGAAGTTTTTGTTGGGTTTTCTTCCCCTAGAGGGTTTCCCAGGATAAATGTTGTGTCTCTTGTGAATGTGTATTTCTCAGTGATCTTGTTCTTATGATGCTCTTATCTATTGAAATGCAAAGAACTATAATAATGGCATAAACATTAACATGGTATCAGAGCCAACTGAAGAAAGCACAATTTGCAAGAGGAAAAACGTCACTGCTGCAGCACCTGCAAATTAGGGTTTTGAAAAAGTATCTCTTGTCAGCTCCCTAAACATCTAGAAAGCTGCGCCCTCCCCCTAGGATCAATTTGGCACCTAGAGCGCACCTTTTCAGTGGCTGGATCTCCCGGAAAATGAAACCCTAGTTTCACAAAAGTACCAGAAATACCAGAAAACCAGTACTAGAAGTACCAAAGTACCAGAAGTACCAGAAGCACCAGTCCAGAAATCCGTAGATCAGATTTGATGGGGTAAAAATTGGATTTTCTCAGATCCAAGGACCCCAGGCTACTCGCCTCAGCCAAGCGCACCTCCTGGTAAGGTCAAAATTTGATTTCAAGCATTTTCAATTTTTGGTTATTTTCGTTGCCGCAAGTACAAGATGTTTGCAAGCACAAAGCTTGTTGAGAAACTAGAAGGCATAAACAACTTCCGTGCCTGGAAGTATAGGATCGGTCTGATCCTTGCAGAAAATGACCTAGCAAGATTTATCAAAGAAGAAGTGGAGGAACTTGAAGATGCCATAGAGAAAGCGAAGCATTAGAAGGACTCAATCAGGGCTCAAAGAATCATTGCAGATTCAATCAAAGACCACCTGATCCCGTATGTATCGTCAAAGAAAACTCCGAAGGAGATGTTTGATGCTCTAAGCAAACTATATGAAGGAAAGAACATCAATCGAAAGATGAATCTAAGAACTCAGTTGAAGAATACCAA